>CAEGAE010012565.1:0-128758 GCA_903067095.1 Girardinus metallicus | reverse complement strand
ATGTCGATGTGCCCTTGGGCAAGGCACTTAACCCCAAATTGCCTACCGATCTGCGTATCGGTGTATGAATGTGTGAGCGTTTGTGAGAGCGAATGGGTGAATGACTATAGTGTAAAGCGCTTTGAGTGGTCAGAAATGATCGGAAAAAGCGCTATATAAGTTCAGTCCATTTCCATTTACCATTCAGTGAGCTAACTTTTTAGAGGGCTAGCTTTTCAGTGGGCTAGCTGTTCAGTGAGCTAGCCGTTCAGAGGGCTAGCTTTTCAGTGAGCTAGCTGTTCAGAGGGCTACCTGTTCAGTGAGCTAACTATTCAGAGGGCTAGCTGTTCAGTGAGCTAGCTGCGCAGTGAGCTAGCTGTTGAGTGGGCTAGATGTTCAGTGTTCAGTGAGCTAGCTTGGGCTTGCTGCTCAGTGGATTAGCTGCTTGGTGGGCTAGCTTAGCTGTTCAGTCTGCTAGCCCATCAGTTAGCTGCTTGACTGCAGCCTCAGCACAGCTTTACCTTAAGCGGCTGGTTCAACATTTTTTTCAGCGAGGCTCTGTTAAAATTGTAAAGTCGATATTCTACTTGAGTTCTGTAACCCTCTTGGCATCTTTAATTTAATGAGTCAAGATTAGCTAGTCCGATCGTTTGAAGTTAAGAACACTGTGGCTTTAACTTCAAGAACCATGAGAATCCACAAATACTAAACCACGAATAGGTGCGAGTATACTGTAAAATGTCCAAACTGCTGAGTCTGTTGGTGCTGTAAGTATAGGAAAAGTATTGGAGCCTTCTTACGGTCAGCTCACCGTTAAAGCAACAACAGATGAGGGAGCAGAAATTATGTTCTTCTTATATATTCCAAACAAACACAATCTCCGATTTCTTCACTTTCTCTGGCATCTCATTGAAATGACCTTAAGTTAGAGTTAGAATATTAAGCTTTGTTTATATTGATACTAAAAAAGACTCCCTAGTTAAATTAGACTAACTAGTAATTCGTTTAGGCACAAGGCATATTTTTAGATGCTCCTAATAAACTGTATGGATTCTTTACTGAAGAAGCTCAACGGTTGGAGTATGACACAGGGAGGAGATTGGGGAAAACATGTAGCTGCTCTGTTCAGCTCTTCTGGCTTATTAGACACTAAATCAGCTGGACCACCAAGACGAAATGTGAGTGTCCACTCCTGAGTGCTGCGGCTGTTTATGTCTTCTTAATCACTGCAGCTTTTACTGCAACCCTTCAGTTCAAAACACACCAAGCTGGGGGAGGATCTGCAACAGCACTGATAAGATACAAAAAGTCACTAGTGTACTCCTGCTAGAGTAGAGAAGTGCACACTACACACACACACAGAAAGTTTGGCAATAAGCAAGTGCTTATTGATGCGCGCCATCTTTTGAGAGTGGCTAACAAACTAGCCGCCCGCTATCTATCCAGAAGTGTTTGTGCCTGCCCATGTGTCTGATAAGTAAAGCAGGGTTCGGTTCTAATCGGCGACTCGATGCGTCTCCACAACAAACCTCTTCACGGCATCCAAAACAGGCTCAGCGTGGCCAGACATACATGAGATACTACAGACCTAGCATGTTTCATGTATACTTGCATTTCCAGTCTTTTTATCTACATACTTTGACTGAGAAACATTTTTGTAGGAAAGACGTGTGTGCAGTTTACAGCTCACACGTCCTGGGAGGGGATTAAGACTGATTTAGAGAGATAATTGCCTTTTTTTTTCTTCTTTTTTTTTAACTACATCACCCCGACTGCTTCAGGCTCTTGGAACATCAGCTACATCCTTGGCTTGTCAGTTTTTAATGCTGATATGGCTAATACTGCCTATCAGAGCCAGCTGGTATCATGAATATGAGATGCGCGTCGGTATTCCAGAGATAGATGCGGGACGTTTAATGAACTTTCTGAGCTTCAGGGAGGACCTCGTAGGCACGTCCTACTTCCCCGTCTTGGATTAACCAGGGGTAGTTCTTCCAAATCAGATCAGTTGGCAATCAGTAGTTCCCAAAGTTTTGGTCAGAACTTCACATTCCTTGAGAAAAGTTGAGGGTTTTGCCAGTAGAATTTTTGGGCATAATTTTGAAGATTAATACTGATGAGTCAAAAGAAATCAGTTTCTACTGCTTGTGTTGTACCATATTGTACTGTCTTGTACCATTGCCATAAAACAGTGGTTCCAAAACTTTGTGTGTCAGGTATTACTTGTCTTACAAGTACTACCATATTAGCTTTGTTTCTATCTGAAATATGTGCCAAACTGTCAGTATTCCATTAAACCCCACCACCCCCACAATTTTGCAATTGCTGTGTTTCCATTAAATATGAAATGGAAATAAAATCATACGTGAATAAGTCAAAAAAAACGTGGCGAGCTATCACCCTCCAACTACTTCCCGTTGTCTTCTTCTTTGTTGTTTGTCCGGTTGTTGATCACATGACTCGTGTCATGCAAAGAAGTGTTCCCATTGCAGTTTTGCCGAATGTATTTGCAATAGAGCCAAAAAAGAAAAAGTACGTCATCCTAGCGCCAAAACTTCATCTCTAAAACCAAGTTTTTTCAAAATTTGCTTTTTCCATTAAGCAAATTTATTTTCAAAATGTTGAATTACGCAATTACATGGTCAATGGAAAAGCAGCTACTGACAGACATTTTAAAATGGCATTAGAACAAGACTCAGACTGTCAGTGACAAGCGTTCCCATTTATTGGCACTGAGTATTTACTTATAGGCTGTAAATCACTTATGTGTTTCCTTTTTACCTAGAAGTTAAGGTTTTCACGTTTAATGTGGGAAACATTTATAGCAAATTCCAAGTAGGAAAGTGGAAAGCCTCTTTTTAAGCCCCAACTCAAAATCGGGTTTAATGACCAAACATGGCCATGCTTTCCGTTTTTATGCTCCGCTATTCTGGGACAAATTTCCATAAAACTGCAAAACTGCTGAAACAACAAGTTACTTCAAATCAAGGCTGAAAAACTCATTTATTTCGAGCTGCCTTCGATTAATAACTGGGACATCATAAAGTCCAGTCTGTTTTTCAATCTGTCGTTTTCTCTCATTTTGTCACCGCGATGAAATACGTAAAACACTCTGTATAGCCTTGTGGCTGAAAATGTGCTATACAAATAAAACTGCATTGCCTCGACTTTACGACCTGTAATTGTGCTATAAGTTGTATAATAAAACAGATTGTATGGTAAATTTAGTTTATCCAGTAACACATTTTTCTTTCTTTCCAAGCATGTGGACATAAATAAACCTTTGACGCGTACATTTGGGGTTACTAAAAATCTAACCAAATCATCGTAGCAGGTCAAAAGCCTCGCTCTTTAACAGGCGTGTGCTCCATAAATCTGTTAAGGTCCGGTTTATTTAAACAGAGAAGCCTACTGGCTCACAGGGATGTATTTAGCTTCGTTCCCTTCATCCTTACAGGCATGAGAAGACATTAATCTGGCTGAAAACAGAATGAGAGGGGAAAAAAAAAAAGTGTATTAATGAAGCTGTCACCAGCACAGCTGTTTGCCGCGCTGATTGCGTACGGACACATATAACCATCCTCGTGTCCTCCGTCCAGTCAGATCAGAGTGGGAATGTTTGCGCCAGCCAGCGGCGAGCGTCTTGTGTTGATGTTGTGATTGTAACGGGTGTTTAAGGTTGTAGATGACTCATTTAGCGCACACACACACACACGCACGCGCACGCACATGTTTTCATATACACACCGCTCACCCACAGTAATCTAGATAAAGATCATCACTCACCGGCCGTCTCCTTCCTGCCTCCACTTTCTCTGCCAGGGTTTACAGCTTAGCGGGGATTTGTTTTCGCCGTTACAGGAACTTAAACTTTTCTAAACGCTTGCTTCCAGAGGAAAACTAAAATTGCTCCAGCAAATGGCCAAATTAATTGAAATCATTACCGGAACGAGTGTTTTATTTTCACACGTGTGCACGTGGATTTATGTCTCGCTGTGGGCGAATCTGGGTTGCTATGGAATGCAGAAATCCATGTTCTTCAATTCTGTTTCTGTCCCCAACAGCTGGCCCTTTTCTTGACTTTCCATCCTGGGAGCGTTAACATTTACAGACATGACTAAGCCCCTTCAGATCACACGGATTAAGAAAATGTGTCTGTTTGCAGTTTCTAATTTTATCAAACTACTTTGCACTCTTTAATTGACCGCTTTATTGGAATTAAGTATTCAGAGATGTTTATTTCCCTTGTAAAGCTAACATTACTGATGCTAGCTGCCTGTATATAGACTGTGTGTCATACACAGTTGGTTTCCCAGTGCCTTAATATTTAATTTTTTTTATTTTTTGATTCTGAACACAGAAGGTTTACAAATCTTAAACTAGCTTGAATCAGCTATTTCTCATACATTCTGAAATATAGCTAAATGTGAACTAAAAAGCATTTTGCTCTGTGAAGTATAATTCCATTTTTTTTGAAGAAACTCACTTATTCTTTTTTTTTTGTTAAGCATCTAAATATAATTATATATATATATATGTATTATATATAATATATTTTATTTTTTTAAAGTAGGGTGGAAAGCTGAAATACTTAGTTGCTATTATACTAGACATGCTGTTAGCTAGCGTTGGCAAAGCAGCCAATCCTGGAGTGGCGTTCATTTGGCTGTACCCCCAATAATGGAGATGAGGAAGACTGCAGATGTTAGCATTAACACTGTCTGTGTTAATGCATTTTGAGGTATAGTTTGAACTATCACATAAGCAGTTATGAGCGTTTTTAGAGGAACTTTCAGGCATTTGAGGATTTCTGCTATTTGCTTGAGGGTGTGGTTCCTCACCGCCATTATATTCATTTTTGTGAATCTTGTCACCTTTAGCTATTTCATAACCAAATTACCCATAGTGTAGACAGATTGACTCACCGTTGTCAAAATTGACCTTGTCTGTTCCAGACAAAAACTGTTAAAATAATTAGTAAGAAAGTAATGTTCTAGATTAGCTTTTACTGTGGTGCTTAGAGAAACCAGTGAAGAATGGCTTAAAATCACACTGAAACTTTGGATAGGACCAGTTTGTCAATCCAGAGACTTGACACCATCTGCTAAGTCATACATATTTCAGTAAGCGTGTTCAATACTTTGCCGTGTCGGTCCACTTTATTACGCTGCTATTTTTAGAGCAGTTTCTAATAAGTCACTGAAGAAAATTCCAAATTTCCCTCCGATAGTGTTTTCAAAATGAAGATATTGAATAATTCTTTCCCTCAAGTAATTCTTTCCTTCAAAGGTTAAGGCCTCAAAGCAGATTTTAATAAAGTAGGATACATGTACAAGCACTGCGTTGTGATTGTTCTGATTGCCGTAAAACCTTGCTTCTCATTCACCAGTAGCATGGCTCTAACCCCAGATTTTGTCTTTGCCTTCTTCTTACCCCCTTCTTAAACTAATTCTCTTGCAGCTCAAACTGCAGGTCAGTGCCAAAAAGTTCAGTCGGCTTCACTGTCATCCGCCTAATCGGACGTGTTGCCACTTAGAGCCGAGCACGCAAAGCGAGTCCTTGTGCAGAACCGGAGAAAGGATGATAGACATCCGAGCAGACAGATGGAGGAAATGCTCCGCCGAGTCCCAAACGGTGGGAGAGTCCCGGGGGAGAGATTTGTTCTGGACCCCTCCACTATACACTTCGCTGTTCCTTGCTTTCCCCGTCTTGCCATCATCCCTCTTGGACTGCGATTTGTTTTGTTCTCTTCAAATGCTAGGCTGTTCTCAGAGGCTCTCGGGCCACAGAGACGGACAGCGTGTATACACTATTCTCAAGTGCGGCATCGCATTGACACTGCCGTTGCCGAGCGTCTGCGTGAGAGCGTGTTTGAGTGCGTGAGTTGGGGCAGCGTGGGAGGGCTTTGGGAGAAAGTAAAACGGCCAGGGAGACAGAGTTGGCATGTACATGCTTTCTGTCCGCATTCATGACTAAAATTTTACTATTTGTTGATAGAACCTCTCGTGGCACCTTGGAAGTAAAAGCCTTATTCGGAGACGGGCCTGTCGAAGATGCTTTGGTGGAGTTTTTAGCACAAAGAGATTAAGACGCCGCCTGTCTTGTGGCAGCCATTTTAAAGCCTTCACTCTTCACAGTGACATTGTGGTGCAGTCCCAGCTGATTAACATGTTGTCGGTAGCTGCGGCTGTGT
This sequence comes from Girardinus metallicus, assembly GCA_903067095.1. Lineage (NCBI taxonomy): Eukaryota > Metazoa > Chordata > Actinopteri > Cyprinodontiformes > Poeciliidae > Girardinus > Girardinus metallicus. The sequence continues at coordinate 122,586 of CAEGAE010012565.1, read as the reverse complement.
CTTTCAGCTCCTCTGTAAGCCACCGCGCAAAGACAAGACACTAAATTGGGTAATATATGGCTGTGCAACTCTGCGATTGGTTAGACTTTATTGCCTCTTGTGCAGATGGTTCTGATTTTGGCTGCTTTTTTTTTTATCTTCTGAGCTGGAGAACAGACGCAGTCAGCCACACACATGCAGCTGAACATGGGAAAACATGCATGAAAAGTAAACACAGAAAACACGTTTGAGGTCCAGATACCAAGTAGACGGGGGATTTCCTGATCAGATCTTTTTTATCTTGCCCTCAATACAGACTTGAGTCAGTTTTGAACAGATTCAGAAACTGACATAAATGCCGTGTATATGCTTGATAACTCAGAACCTTTATTAAAGTTAATTCAAAACACAAAACATTTCGCACACCTCACTCAGGTCACTCACCAGTGATGTTCTGGATGTTGCTCTGGGTTTATCCACCCCTTTTCCACTTCGTTCCTGGCCCATTGTATTTATCGTGCGTTATATTTCCTCTGGTAGCATGTACGTCCATTGTTCTGGTTAACCAGTCAAAGAGTTAGCTGAGTTACGGGGATAAAAATGTCAAATTGGTGCACGTGATGTATTGGATCCAGGAATAAAACTTAAGTTTGGCAGGTATGTAACATCTGAGGTGACTATAAATTCACACTTGGTTAGTAGGCCTGTGGAACATCCCACATTTGACTACGTCACTTTGCAAGACAAAAAGTTAGGCGTGAAGCAACCAAAACGGTAAAGAAATGAAATGCCGAAAGGAGCAAAACGTCTAGTTCCCTCTTCAGGCTACAGTGTCCTCTTTTCTAGACACATAAAACTAGGTGTTGCCCAGGACCATGTAGGACTGGTTTTGTTTTACGTAAACAAGTGTAACTTTATAATTATCTACTCTGCTAAAAGCAGAGCTACCTTTTTTGTTGAGCACTTTAGCTAACTTTGAAAACATTTAGCACGCCTAGCTTTCCCTAAATTCATTTTAAGCTTTTATTTGCTCAACTGTTTGTAAACGGTTGTGTAAAGATAAACATCTGTGTTAAAGTTTTGGCAAGCAACTATTAAGACTCGGTCAAGTAGGCGATTATGTTGGTTGCCGTCTTTTAAGGGAGGATACAATTTAAGTTAGCGCTCTAGCATTTATTCCCACTAAATGCCACGTTGGTGTAGTGCTTCAACTTTAGCGTAGCTAATGTTTATGATTATTGCACGACTAACTCTGTAGTTAGCACTGCCCACTGTTGGTTGGCAGTTTGTTGAAGTGCAAAGCCAATGCTAGCTCTGTTGTGGTTTGACTCGTTGATGGCTGAAACCACAGTGTGATTTTAATGAGGGGACAAATGTAGCAAAAGCATTGTTGCCCTGCTTCAAGACCTGCTTGAAGATTGCTTTTAAATGACCTGGAGTTCAGACTGTGCAATGAATCCAGTTCATTTAAAATAGCCTGGATCTCAGATCATAGCTTGATATCCCTAAAATAGCCATGAATACACGATCACTGGCGTCTGACTGGCAACGAGACGTTAATGCAGTATGTTCACAATATTTTTGCAGTTCATTTACTAGCAGGTGAGAGTTTATTGATCTGCTACTTTCTGTGCTCATTACTTTGAGTTACATGTGTACATCAGAATCAAGAAGCCATGATTAATTGGCGTCTGACTCGTTTCCTCCCTTGGGTCCAAACTCCCGACGAGCGCCTCAGCATCCTGGACGTTATGCAAAGTACAGATGCTGCTTCTGTTGTGTTGGCTTAAAGTTAAAGTTAATAAAAGCCTTAAATCAACTAAATAAATAATGAGAAGCAGTTACATTATTAATGCGAGCAAGTGAGGGAAGATATGTTTGTGTAGCAGAGAAGACACGTGCAGCGTTGCTGCTTCCAAGCCACAGAGCAAAACATTTGGTGACAGATAGCAGCTGCACTAAATCTACATTCAGCAGCCTTTTGGAAGGTAGTTAAACTAGAGTCTATTGTGCACTTATTAACTATTTAGGCCTCAGGAAAGTGTGTGCGAGCAAGAATGTCCTAAATCATGCAATAAAGTTTTACGTCATCTTCCAGTGGTTTTGTAAGTTAATTGATTCCTATTAAGTCTCTATTTTATTGTACGATCACCAAACAACATAGGTATCGATGAATTTCATATCCACATGTAATCCTCTTCGGTTTGGGGATGGTTGGCACCTCTCTCCAGAGATCAGTGGGTGAGTGTTCGCCATTCTGTCGCAGGGCAAAATAGGTTCAGGCTTCATGAATTATTTAAATCCTACTGTACTGTGCAAAACTGGGCTTCCAAGGAGCAAGGCTATCATGTGATTTTTGTCAAGAGTTTTGTTTCTACTGTAGCTTTAGCCAAGAATTCTGAAAGTTTTGCGGCATTTTGGCTTTTTTTCAGTCATTTTTTTCAGTGCCTGGCTGTATCCGTTTGTCCGTCCTTCTATCCTTCCTTCCTTCAGAGAAATATTTGTTTGCCTACTATGATCAATGATGATGTATTCAGCAATTAAAAAAAACTAACAAACTCCCAAACACGGCTTGAACCAGTGTTGGGTCTACATAAGACATCCCTATTATGAAAGCCTTGAGTGAAAATGCCACGGTAACACGGCGACAATGCAAAAAACTTCATTTGACTTGTACTTAAAACAAAAAGTCAACGATTATACCTGCTGCTTTGAAGCAATAGTGATAAAATCAGATCTATTTTCGATTAAACGTATTCATAGTTGAGCATTGGCAATCCACTGTTATAAATAAGAGACAATTTTAAATTGAATATATTTGAAAATATCAAGAATTTACTCCAGCTAGATCAGTAGGAGTTATAATATAGATAATTGTTGCACAGAATATTATGGTTTCTTGCTGTTCTGCTTTTTATGGAGTAGCTCATTGCGTGATTAACTAACTCTATTAATCATCCTGCATTCTGGTTGATACACATACTGTTCTTGGTGGGTCATTTACCCTCCAGTCCATCACCTTTCAAGGAACCAGGGCTACTTGTCTACAATAGAAGTGAGTGACGGGGAATAATGCTCCCATCACTCTGGAACTTTCTTTGTAGCTAAAGGGACTTCAGGGACTTTGAACATTTTTACATCTTTAAGTATGTTTTAGAGACATGGTGTGTCCTCAGACTGGTAACCAGCCCATGGCCAATTGGATCTTAAGGTTTTTTGCGACTCCCCGTGCCCCACTGGCCATAAACGTCACATTAAGACTCCTTGAAGACATGACTTTCCAGTAGCGTACACCTTCTATGACTTCAGTTTCTTCAGGCCTGGAACACTGGTCCACTCCTATCTCCAATGTGCTGTCATGGTCATGTATGATGACAGGGCTGATAATGAAGGAAGAAATGGCAAAAGTTTAACAGACCTTCAGAAAGCCTGAAAACTACTAATCAAATCCACAACATCTTAAGCATTGTATTCTCCATTTCACACTGGGATAGATGTTAGCAATAAAGGACATTCTGGCCTGCAGGAACACAGGTTTTATTTCCAGGATCTTGCGTAGAAAATGTGGTTTAACCTCGCTCTCTGGACTCGCTTTACCTTAGCCGAAGCATAGCCACATCCTCCTTTTCATGTTTCCAGGAGAAAAATGGCCAACTTTTTTTTTGTTGCTTCCATCAATATGAAACCCGAAACTAGAACACCATCCTTGAGCCGTGCATGTATGTGTGCGTGTGTGTATAAAGACACAATGCCCACCCAAACTGTTGAGAGAGACGGCTCTGAGGCTAAGGCAAACGCGCTGCATTCACAGTCAGCAATGCCAAGCTGCAAAGACTTCACACAAAACAAATCCTGAACTTGTACAGCAGCTGTCGTGAGAATGAGGAGCAAATGGTGAATACTCACAAACACACAACGTCAGCTGTGCAGTTTTATTAACTTCCAGCAACTTAGATTAAAGTCTCGCTGCAACCTCTGCGAACAGTATGCTAATGAGTCGTGGATGAAAACATTAACTGTAGGCACCAAATGATTAGTTGTTGTTTTTTTTTTTTTTAAGTTGCATATAATCAAATGATATAAAAGATTTTTTTGCATTATGGAAAAAGAGGCTTTCGGCATTAGATTTTCCCACATGAATAGGCTATACTTGTACTAGAACAATCCCATCTGTACATCTATACATTTACTTATAGAGCAGAGCATTGTACGTTTGATCTGTTTTGTTCTTTGTAGAAGTCTAGCAAGCCCAGTACTTTCTCTGGCATACAAATTAAAAGGACTTTAAACTATAAAGTGGAAAATTTTGGCAATTTTGGAACTTATGTTTTACATATCTTGATAAAACAAAGTCTCATTTCATCCCATTTCCACTAGCAACTAAAGAAGGGCCTCTGTCATTGGCTAAAATGAAAAAAATATATTTTTTACCTTTAGGTCTAAGGTTGTTTTGTAATGTTAAAAGATTTACTCTCAGTTATCAGACATTAATAAAATAATCCCCTAATCAAAAAAGGCTAAAGCTAACAAAGCTGTCCAATTAGTTCTAGTTACTTTACAGGGTTCTAAAGTAAAAATCCTAGATAGTTACTAAATTAATACTACATTAAAATCATAACAACTTACAGTAATTAAAGTTAGCACTTTAGTTTTTAATTTTGTATAGTTTGGATAGTGTTGAATAGTGCTAAACTGGTACTTGTCCCTGGTTAGCAACAATGCTAGCACCTTGAGCACAACAGATTATGTTCTGTTTTTGCCCAATATTTTTGGGGTAGGGAAGAATCACTTTCACCAGAAGCTGAAGTTGAAGGAAACCCTATGTACAAACAAAACCAAAGAGCGCACAATTTAAGCGAAGGAAGTCAACGACACCATTCAGTCCAAGTCGGCCACGCAGCCATTTGTTCCCCAAGCTTCGTGGCTAATATGGAGCGGTTCATGTTGGCCACGAAGCTGAACATTGAGTAGTTAAAGTCAAAGCAGAGGAATGTTTAAGACGTTTTATTGCTTTCAAAGATGTCGTGGCCCTACTCACCACAGGGCTTCTTATGGCGGACGCCATTTCCATTTGGCTTCATAGTCTGTCTGGCAGATAACGGATGTAACGACCAAATGCGTCAGCGCTTCTAGTAGTTCTTGTACTTCTTGTTGTCGTGTAAAACTTCCACAACTACACAAAGTAACGTTTCTCAATAGTTGAAGGTCCAGACTCCCTATTCGGAGCGAAGCGTAGAAGAAAGGGCTGGTTTTTACCTGGCTAGGGGAAAACAAACTTGTTTTTACAGAAGCAGCCAAAACACCTTGTTGGAAAACCCCTGGTTGTTGTCCTCAGTTCAGGAGTTTGAAAGGTAAAAGCATTTCAAAAGTTAACCTAATATCTGTGTGTTTATTTGATGTGTCAAAGGACGCATGCGTCATATTTCAGGACTTTAGCTTTACAACAGACGACGAAAGAGTGAGACTTCTGCAATGTGCGGACGTTGTTTTGGGTACAGAGTGGGGTAACTGGGTCGCCAACACGGATACGACAACACCTTCCTCCATGAAATATTCATCTCTGCCCTCCCTTTAAAAGAAGAGTTTGTGTTTCATTCTCACCGCCTCATTATCCACAGCGAGGCCGCGTCAATCAGCGGGGAATCTGTCTCATTTAGCTTCTGAGGCAACAAACATCTTGTGGCTGATGGATTTCTTGTTTTGTTTTGTTTCCTGTAAATACAGTCAATTGATATCTTTTGGGCGAAAAAGGGGACTGTTTTTTTTTGTTTTTTTATTTACAATTTGGTGTAAACATTAAATCTGTTTCTTTTTTTTATACTCTGTTCTGTAACAAGCTTTTCGCATTTCCGTACAACACGAGGAACCTGGAAGAAGCACAAATGATCAAGGAATTCTGAAACAGCCGCCCGCCGTAGTCACGGTGTGTTTGTGTACCGTCCGTCTGTTTCCCCTGCGATGCATGGAGATGCCCTGACCTTTGAGCTGAACTCTCCACTCCATTATTGAAAATGCAGTCGATGCTGAATGCATTATGCATAAAGTTGGTTATAGTGGGCCATTTCCCCCCCTCCCCCACCACCTCACTGGCAGCTTTCTCCCACATCTGTTTGTTTACTTCGTAATTGGGGTTTTAAGCTATACTGCTCCTTTATGATAATAAAATGCCTACAAGGCTGAAAAATCACGCCACGTTTCAGATTCCCTTCGAGAATGAGAAGCAGAGCCGTTTTATACCATTTCAGGTCTTGACTCCCTTGCTCTTTTTGATGCATTAAATTGATGCTTTTAAATTCGGTGCTGCTTTTAGTCAATTACATTGGAAACAGAGTGAAAAATTGGGACTTGTCTTTGTGCTGCTGAAGCAGGAGGTTTTGATTGCTTAAAGCGATCCGAAAGTTAAGCGTCCAAACCCAACCAAACAGCGAGCTAGACTTCAAATAATAAAAAACAAACACAAGAAGCAAAATTTATATTAATTTTTACACTATTTCAACTCATTTGAGGACGTCTTTATATAATAAACTGCACAATGGGTAACACCGTTGCCTTGCAATAAGAGGGCAAATCCCAGCCGTATTGATAAAACACAGACCCATTCAATAAATTAGAATATTTTTGAAAAGTCAGTTTATTTCGGGAGACTTTATTACACAATATATAGATTAATAACACACATATGGGTGTTTGAAAGCCTCAATTTCTGTTAATTACAGTGATTTACACCTACAACTTATGAAAACACGACGTTAAAAAATAATGTTTAAAAACATAAATGTGGGCTTAATGAGATGAATGTGTAATACCTGCTTGAAGGTTATTTTCAAATTGTACATTTAATTTGACAAATGAGACTCATAGGGAAGTATCTTATTGAATTTGACAATGTATACTGCTTCTTTAGTCACATTTACAAGTCAAAGCACTTTACACTAGAACCATGTTGACTTGCACAGCTAACGTGGCCAAACCATAAAATGATGCTTTTGTAACGCATAAAATAATGACAATCAGACATATTCATAAGCTGATTTCTAATAAAAGGAAATTGTGAATGAGCTTAAAGTCTTTATTAGGATGTTTTTTCCCCATATTCCTAAGAGAGAAGCTTTCATTCCTAAACCTAATTCCTTAAACCAAACCAAATCACAGCTGAAAATGGAAAAGAAAAGCGCTCTTGAGATTTTATTAAAGAGTCAAATCTGGTTTTCTGGGGCCTTGGGTATCTCTCAACCTGATTTTGTTGAAATTTATGCAGAATTTAATAAGAAGCAACTAATTTCACCTTTTCAATCAGGCTCTTAGGATTCTGTTTTGATTGGGTGACTTGTTCAACCGTCCTTTACAAAAGACACGCCTTAACTGAGAGGCCCGAGAGAAAAACAGTTTTCTAATTTGCTGCAGGGAACTCCACAATTTAGACACCCAAATAACCGAATGATTGCATAGGATGCAAATCATCGTTTGTGTGGTGGTTGCCTCATAAATGGGCGGCTAATTGTTCCGGCCTTAAAAGGAAGGAGGAAAATGAAAAAAAAAAAAAAAAAACTCACACAAGGGCTTTTCTCAAAGTGGGTGGCAGCAATAAAATGTCCCAGTTGTCTTGTGTATATGTTTGCATTTGTCAGATGTTGGGGTGGAAGGGAACTCGGAAGAATAAGCTGTTGTTTATTTGCGAAGGCATGGGTGGAAGACTAGCTGTGAACCGCCTGTGGAAGAATTTCCCTTTCCTTTACATTCCCTGCTTGTTTTTCAGCGAGAAAAGAAAAGAGAGAGAGAAAAAAGATAAAAAAAAAACACTTGCTGTGTTTGAGTTAGGCCCTCCGTTTCCCCTATGCTGCTGTGCCTCACGTTCAGAAGCACTTTGCATATTTTAGCATGTATATAAATCTCATGATTTTTAATGGCTCTAATTGGCTGCGGCTGGTTGTGCTGGCGTGCGCTTTAATCTTTTTTCCGTGTCAAGGTCTTGCCTCACTTGCTGAACCAAAACAAATGAATCCGGGCTTGTCTCCGTTTAACTCATCTGTGTTCACCCGCCGCCGCCATTGTGTGTGGCGTGTCAATAACAAAAGAAAAAATGGGTCTTTCCTACTGGGAAGCGTGGAAGAAATGATTTCCTGCAACCACTGTTCACCTGTCACCGGAAGAGAAGACTTATCTGTTGCTCACGACTGGTAGCACACAGTTAGCTCGTTTTCTTCCAATTTATGTAGATACACAGACATTTTGAGGGACGTGTGCTCAAGTGTAAAAAAGGTACATTGAACCAACATCTGCCTTAGTAATGTGAGATTTATCAAAATGAAAAATTTCACAAGGGCACTTTTTTTGTCCAGAGGAAAACCGGAAATGCTGCAGAGATTTCTTAGCTAATTCTGTCCTTTTGGTACACTTTGAAATTTTAGGTCAATGCTGCCAAAGCACTTAAATTGTGTGACCTTAACATACAGTGCTGTTACCTTGAAATTGAATTCATTTCTTCATTTGTTTACGGCTTACAAAGTGCAGTGCTGAACACTGGAGGTATGCAATGTGAAACGTTCAGATTCGCAAAAATGTTATTCGAGCTGCGTTCAAAGCGTTCGTTCGCGAAATGTTGAATAAGAAAAGTTGATTAAGTACAATTTGGATTAGCGTAGCTTTGTTGTTTTTCGGGTAACAAACTGGCCATCGCAGTAGATGGACTTCCTGTACTCGTGTACCGTTCTAGGTATAGAATGGTTTCACACATACACTGGCAGAAATATTAGTTTTTGAGGTATATCTGGGTTATACTGCAAAAACCAAAAAATCTGACCAAGGATTTTTTTGTCTAGTTTCTAGTGTAAATATCTTAGTCCCCTTGAAATAGGAAAAACCTGATTTACAAGTAACGTTTCAGCAAGATATAGAAACTTGTTCTAGGTAAGTAACTCCTTGATATCGGTGAAAAAGCACAAATTCCTCTGGCAGATTATTTCACGTATAGCAAGACATTTTTCCCATGCAATTAGTGACATAATCTGCCAGTGGAACTCGTACTTTTTCATCAACATTAAGGAATCATTTGCTTAAAACAAGTTTGTATAGCTTCCTGAAAAGTCACCTTTAAGTTAGTTTAGCCTTATTTTGAATGTACTGAGATAGTTACACTAGACCAAAACTGCTTGGTTAATTTTTGTGCTTTTGCTGGCGTGCTAGTCCAAAAGTGGGATATGCAACAACGTCTGAAACCAGCTCAGATTTAAACAAAATCAATTCCAAAAGGTGAGACATTCTGATCAAGTAAAACTCAAAAACATCTGTAGGTACAATGAGCCCCCCTCCCCGCCGTTCCAAAACAGCTTTCAACATTTGCTATGGAAACGGTTTTAAAATAGGTCTTTGATTGTTTCCAGCCAATCAGATTTTAAACAATACTGTCTAATAATTTCCAAATGTGGACATTTAGGTTCCAGAAATGACAGATTAAAGGTGTTGGCAGAAGTCAGCTCTTAAACTTTTTGGTTTTTTTGAGAAGCTGGGGGGGGGGATGATATCACAGTGATTGTTTCCATGCCCATAAACGACCCAAAAGCCCACTAAGCAGGGGGTCATGGTAAATTTCATTTGGCATGTAATGGTCAGTTTTCAACCCCATAACAGCGTAATTATCTCGAGTAGCAATTTAGACACTTTGAAAGCGTTGGTAACTTTTTAGATGTGTTTTTTTTTCTTCTTCTTCTTTTTTCTGATACTAATTAAATCGCTTACACTCCGTTCTTAATATTTTCTGTATGCGCTCAGAGGGAGGCAATTGGCAGGGATTTCTGTTGTGAAACGAACTCTTAGATCAAAAAAGCTGTCAGATCGTGTTGTTGTTGCTGGTGTGCTTTCTCGCTCGGTGCATTTTGCCGGCGCACCAGAAAAGAGCCTCGGCCTGCTTTGGGCTCCGTAGGTAGTGCAGCCATGTAGGTGTCTGTGTGAAGCTCAGGTGTGGCTGGGGAAGTGAGACAATTAGCATGATCACACCACGACAGAGCTGCTCCCCTCTGGGGCTGATGAAATGTCATCTTTTCTTTCTTTGCTTCTTTGTTTTTTTTCCTTTTGTCTTGAGAGCAGCATGAGTCAGTTTCCTGCTTGGAGAAAGTGAAACTTTTCCGCATTTTGTCACAACACAGCCACAAGAATGTATGTATTTTAATGGGGGCTTTATGTCAAAGTGCAACGCAAAAGGGAGTAAAACTGTCAAGTTGAAGGGAAATGATGCACTGCCTGGAAATTCTCTTCAGATCTCATTCTGAAAAGCATATTTATATGCAGAACCTGACCACCCCCCCCCCAATCGATACGTAAAGCTACATTTTGCTGGAAATACAGCTGGAAGTCTTTTACGTTTTGTTTTGCAGATTCATAGACACACATTTGGAGCAATAATGCTTCGAAATGTAGCTCAGACTCGGTCAGATTGGCTATAGATGGTGCTTGAAGATCAGTTTACAAGTTTTCTTACAGATTCTCAATTAAACTCGGGGCTGGACTTTGATTGGACCATTCGGACCAAACCGTTTAATTGGAGTTCGTTGTCCTGCTTTAAGGTGAACTTTTTCCCCGGTCTCTTCTAGGACCGTTGAGGAAAAGCCTCCCCGTAGCATGATGCTAACACCTCTATGTTGACAAACAGATGGGATATGTTCACAGGATGATACTTGTTAGTTTCTGCATACAAGCCATAAATTGAAATTTTCTTTCACGTTTCCCATTGTGCCACAAATGGTAAATAGGGGCTGAATTTAAATATTTACCATTTTCTTTCATTTTAATTTTAATTTCCCTTTGGAATCAATAAAGTATTTTTGAATTGTGAATTTTATCTGTTCCATAAAAGTCCAATAAAATTCACTGAAGTTGGTGGCATTAAAGTGATAAATTGTGGAAAAGCTTAAAAGCTGCAAATTCTTTTACAATGTGTCCTGTATTTATGCTGGATGCATTATGGTGCTGCCAAATAAACTGCGGCTTCAGTCAAAAACCTTTCAGTGCCGTATTATTCCATAAGTTCTGTCTCTATTGTATCTGATAGCCTTCTGTCTTGAAATAAACGGTTGGAAAGTTGACAACTCGGCTCATCCCACATGATGCGCACCGTCAGACACAAGACTGAGCAGTATCTAGCCTGTGGAAAGTGGAGGTGAACCACAGCACAACTTGTCATGCTCCAAAAGTGGAATTGGTTTTAGTGTAAACCCAACTGGGTAGAACACCAAGCTCCAGCTCTTCATTTGTGTCCTAAGAAGAGGTTTTTCAAAATGACAAGGGCAATCGATTTCAGGTTCGTTCCAAATGGAGAAACGTCAGCGTGCCAGCCGCTCTGTGGAAAAGCCTCTGTTCTTTTCTAATTGCTGCTTCCCACAAGTCTCCCTGTCAGTTTTACACCAAAATTTGAAATCACTGAAAAGAAAGGGGGATGTGATTCATGAAGGGGTGAGAAGAAAGGAGGGCGGACAGGTGGGTGGAGAAGAAAAGGTGAGGATTAACCGCTCAGACAGAACGTCAAAATTGCTTCGTTTCAGAGAACCGCTGGCAGCTGCGGTTTCCACCTTCGGCTGCTCTGAAGCTTCACCTCCGGTATTGAGAACACCGCAATGCCTCTGCATGTCATTGGCCCGACATTCAGCAAGTTTATCGCTCTGTATCCAGCACTGAAATTGTTCTGTTGTGCCTTAGGCTTAAAAACAAATGCCACTTTAACACCACCATGGTACATACTGCAAATATAGAAAGACACAAAAAAACAAGAGCTAAATTAGCAAATATGTAGCACGGTAAAAAAAAAAAAAGAAGCAGCCCAGGGTTCTTCGCTTTGGTTGGTAGAGAGGATTTCAACCTTTCGGCTATTGAGAAATGATTACTTACTGGCAGCGTATTGGAGTTTTACATGGTTGGCTTTAGCATTTTTACCCAATCGCTAACTTTTGTCTGTGAGGTAATGTGTTAGCTCTATCTTGAAGGAAGCTATGCTATTAACCTAAAGAGAAATTTTGTATACCACAAGGAATAGTTGTGGTGTGGAGATTGTCTGACATGAAAATGTCAGGTTCTTGTTTAGGGAATATTGACGCTCTGCCGTTGTTTTCAGACCACGACTTTCAGCGTGCACTGGAGTTGTTCCAGGGTAATCTCTAACCTCCATGATTCTCAGTGGTGAAAGGGAGGAACATGAAGAACACAAGTCATTGCTTCCAGTGACGCTCAAGCATCTGTCTTGTTCAGGTGTCGATGTACAATGGAGAGGGCTGTGGATAGACAGGAAAGAGTTTCATCCACAGTAATGTGGTTCCTTGTCTGTTGAGTTGAAGATGAAACTAAGACAAAAGGTAAAGAAATTGAATGAATGCTCTATTACGATGAGATAAATATCACTGCGTAATCCATTACTCTTACCTTTTTTGTTTGGGTGGCTGGGCTTTACATTAAAGTTACGGCGACCTCCACGCTGTGGCGCAAAAAGTGGGTATGCATTGTATTCAACGTATAGGGGCGCTGCACTAGAGGGGGCGCCAAAACGATGTGGGAAAATTTTTTCTAGTCGGCATTTTCTGTATTTAACAGCTGTTTGAGCATGCATGAAATTATCAGTAATAGAGGTTTCCCCTGTTCCTTCACTGCCGCTCTCGTTGTCCTCGCCGCCCCTCCCCATACAGACATACATATACAGGCGCTTTTTTTTTTCTTTTAAATTTGAATGGTAGTATTGCACTCGACAACATGGAGGTAAAGATGCGGTGCCAGATATGCAGCAGATTTTTGTTTCTGCTGCATATCTCAGCAGAAACAAAAATCTCCGGGGCGCAAAACAGAATAAGGAAGAGGGAGAGAGGAAGAAGGATAAAGATGTTGGAGGGATGAAGAAAAGCTTTTCAACGTGGTTGAAAGACAGTAGGTAAGTAATGTCAGTGTATCAACAGGAGGGTTGTAACCTAAAATGACAGGGTTTAACCCCTGTCGTTTTAGGTTAGCTTAAGCTAGCCTAAAATGACAGGTGGCTGTTGTTGTTTTGTTATGTTGCCACCCGTCCCATAAACTACGGAATCGTCTCGTATTTAACTGCTAATTGTTGTGTGCCGTATTGAACCGATACCTGGTGCAATTTGTTCCATATTTCTATACGTGTCTGAGAGACACACCTGTCACACAGATCTTAACAATAATGACCAAAACAAAACACAGGAAATATTAAGGTCAGCTAAATTGTCGTGGCAGGAGCTCAATAGGACCCCCGGAAAACTGTTGTCAAGGTTGCCTAGAGACGGACACTACTCGGCCGCGGTGAGCTGCTATCAACCTGCGTCTTTTTAAAATGTCCACCGATTCTCTACCTTAGAAGCAAAACCTCTGGCAAAAATACAGACGTGAGGAGGAAGACGCACATTCCAGGCCGAACAATTTCAGTGAAGTTAAATAGGGGCGATTTAAAAAGAAAATGTATCAGGGATATTCAGTGACGCTGACATACCGACAGACCCATTCTGTCTGTGTGATATCAGATAGAACGGGTCAGGAGAGGAACACTGCAGACCCGCCTGAACCAAAAGAACCAGACATCAGCGTCTCTTCATCCCTCAATCATTCCCTGAGACCAAAAAATATAAATGGCAATTTAAACAACAAATCATACTAATTGATTATTGGTAAATAAATAAATATTGTGTAGAGAAACTGTTTATTTTTTCTACAGTAGTTTGTTAGGGCTTTCTGTGTAGGAAAAATGTTGATATCTCTTATAAATAGTGTTTTGTGCTCAATGTTATTTCATTATTATTTTATTAACTTGGGTAGCCAGTTTGGATAACCTGACTTCCTATCATGCTACAAGAATGAAGGGAAACATGCTAACAAAATGCAGCCCATAGGCGGTTCTGGTGGAAGTGGCTCTTTGGCTCACTTATATATTAAATGATAAAATATTGGCCTATTTTTTGATTCATTCTTTTTTAGTTGCTTTCTAAGCTGCAATTTATTCATATATCAGGAAGGAATAATAACATTAGGGAGGCAACAAAAACCTAGATACTGTATTTTATAAGTGCATGAATAAGGGAGAGCTGTATGGACATATTAAACCTCGAGGGTTGGGGGCGCCGATGACATGTTCGCATACACCTCAGAAAGTATGCAGTTGCGCCCCTGCCTCCACGCTATGTAATCTATTGGGAGTTCTTTGTGGACATGTTGCTTTTCGTACTGAAAGTAGTGAGTTAATGACATTAGATCAGGATTTCCCAACCTTGGGAAAAAACACTTTACCTGTTTAATTGAGCTGATCTGATAGTTTAGGTCATGGGTACCCAAGTGCAAACCTGGAGAGATACCATCCCACAATGTTTAGGTGCATCCCTTCTCCAACATCCCTGAATCAATTGAACTGCAGAGCTGACTGACCCATGTTGAGGGAATTTAGCTCTCAGGGGTTGATTCAGGGGTCTTACAGCAGGGGTGCATCTAAAAGTTGTAGGATGGTAGCACCTGAGGATTGGATTTAGGTAGATGTGTGGAGGTCTTCGTAAGCCAGGAAGTGCTAAAGCGTAACCACACCCCAATTCAACAACTGCAACTGAGACAAACAAGTGAAAGGGACAGTTAATGAAGGGGGTGGGGAGAAGAGAATAACAACAAATTCCAGTACTGGAGAATTGAAGCAGAGTCCCCAAGTCTTCAACCATTAATTTCAAGACTCCATTTCCATAAGTGCCAATAGTTGCAGAGTGCTGTAGTTTCAAAATGTCCCTGTAAGCATCAAGTCAGTATCGTTATATCGCTCTCCAGCAACGAGACTTATGAATTGTTGCGTAAATAAAGGCCAAAAGCTAGTAAGTGGACCGTGACATGCAATGGAACCCTTTATTTGTACTCTTACAATACACAGAGTTGTACCACATACCTCGGGCCTGCGGACCATCACAATGCAGTTGCCACACTCCATTTGGCCCCCATTGAGTCACTAAGGCGCAGATTAGTATGACCACAGCCGGAGGCTCTCAGCCCGACCAAGAGCCTCTGTGTGTGGGAAGCTTTTCTCAATACAGTCCCCGGCTGAGGTCCGCGCTGGTGATTCCCAACGTGTAAGCGCCCACTCTGACAAGCAGAAAATAAATACACTTCCAGAGCCACTGAGTGGACTAAAGCAAAGCGGCGTGTAAGAGAATGAGCTTGTGGCTGCTTTAGCCGCTGTGTACTTGTGCTTGCATGGTTCTAATGACTGAAAAAAACAAAAAACAAACCAGTTTTAAAGACAGGATTCATTACTGTGGTTTATGAATCATACGCAAAATTCATTTCAAGCATCAGTAACTAAAGGCAGACGCTTGTTTTAAATATTTCATCCCAATTGGATTTTGTCAACAGCTCAGCTCTTAATTTTGCAAGCTAACATGCTATTCGATTTAAACTACACATGGTTTCCTTTGTCGTTTTTCCGCATCATAAAGTTTTTTTGGAACACGTGTTACCTGAACATGGGATTGGTGGAGAGATCAGCACACAGCTGGCTTGTTCATGCTAACACTAACTATTTCTTGGTGAGGGCTATTTGTTTGAAACACTTCTTGGTTTTTTTTTTTTTTACTGTAATCGAAACAGCATCATTATCCTTCAGCCTCATAATTATGCACAAGTGTGTTGGTTTATCTCATAAAATCTCAATGTAAAGCAAAAATCTTTTGGTTTTGATGTCACAAAGTTTGAAAAAGTAAAAACACGCTTGCGAGGCAGTTGTATTTTGTCTAACTGTGATAACATTTCAGTTGGTCCGGAGTCAATAATAGCAACAGAAAGATTTTTATTAATGTCCCACATTGATCTGCAAAACTTAAATGGAAATTCTGTTGCTAAAGAAAAATCGGAGGGGCCTAACAGGAGAACTGAACCGTCGCAGTGCTTGATGTCTAATTGAAAATTACCCTAATTGCCTCCAGTCCCTTGAGATGCATTGTACCTGATGTAAACAGCAGCGTGGGGAATTGTTGTGTCTTCCCTCCAGTTCTTCTTCACCTCCCTGTGAATGTTTTGCCTCATTCTTGACTAATCTTTTTTTCTACCGTTCTACCCTACCGTTCTTTGGTCTTCATTTGGCGTCACAGTGCATTTATATGAGGGCATATTTCACTTTCTCAGATCTGTTCCTGTTTAGAGATGGGGTGATTGTGTGTTTCAGTGAAATTGCAGACCCAGAAATACTTGATTGATGGTGAGACAGAGTGACAATGTCAAACACTTACAGCTGTAGTCAATGCTCATGCCCTCCAGTGAAGGAAGAATAAAAAAAAAAGATTTACAGGAGCAGCTACATGCTAATAAAAACTAACCCTAGCCATGGGAATGTAACAAAATACTTGGTAGTTTTTTTTTATATATATATATATATAAAGTTAGATGAAGGTTAAAACTAAGAAGGCATTTTGTTTACAAGCATTGCCCTTTAAACTCTTGTTTGAAGTTAAGTAAGGGGCGAGTTTTCCAGTCGTCTTTTGATGCTAACAGGGTGAGCTAATAAAGAAACAATAAGGCTGGTCAGTTACACTCAGTCCGAAAAACATTAAAGAAGCCTCGATTACTTTTATAATGGGTGTATGGACGCATTTTGGGTACTTACTGGAAAGGAAAGGCTCTAGCAGAAAAGATAGAAACTATTTTGCACTGTGAGAATACCAGGACCGGCTAAACGCTAGCTGCTAACAGCGCTTCATTGGCATCTTTCTTGGAGTTTACATTTGTAAGCAAACACAAGTGTTGTTTCTGTATTATTTTACAATATTGGAAAGAAACTGGTTGTATCTAGTTTAAAATGTACAATACATGGACTAATTAAAAACACTTAGACATTTAGTTTAATCGCTGATAGACTGGGAACTAGAGTCCATATAGTTAGCAGCGAAATGTGACAGTGTGACGAATAAGATACGAAAGGGAATACCACGACAACTGCTAATGACACTAAAGTTAGCATCTGCTTTAGAGATTCCTAGCAGTGCTAAGTTATATGACTTTCACAGGTTTTTATTTTTAAAAATGTGATCATTAATGTACTTACACCCCAAATAGATGCTTGTAAACAAAACAGCTACCAGATGTAGCTTCTATGATTAGTAAAATACAGAGAACATGCAGTTAAAAGTTGAAATTACAGCAAATAATGCCTAGTTGGAGAGGAGGCTAACAAGCTAACAATGTAGAAGAGCAAGGAGAAGTGGTCAGTTTGTTAACCAGCAGCATGAACCCACAGCAACAGCTTTGGAAAACCTAAGCTGCTGTAACTATAAGGTTGATCAAAAAGAAAAGTTTTAATAAGATAGATTATTTATACTTCTTTGTATATTTGAAAACAAACAAAGGGTATTTTTTTGGTTTTAAATATTTTTTTTCTTTGTCGCACTCTTGCGAACCAAACACAAGTTTTATTTTACACATACTGTTTTCTTTGGTAAAGTATTTCTAAACGTATACATGCCCTTTCACTAAGATTATCTGTGTGGGGAAACGCTCTGCTGTTGCAAAGCCATGCCTGTGTCTCCGCTACTTCTGCTTGACCATGATGATTTCCGCTTATGCAGCTGTTTTGTTTTCTCTGCACCAGCTCTCCAATTTGCATCTCCGCTCTGTTGAAACATGTGCAGTCTCCTAAATGCAACTGCTTCCATTACTGCACTATCCACTCAGTTATTAGCCTGTAGTCTCATTGTGATAAGGTGTAAACTGAGCTCTCCGACATGGTCAAACCATCCTGTTTTCATTGCGCTGTAATTGGCACAGTATTGTTTCTGTAAATTATGACACATTTACTGGGGCGGGGGAGGTAGCTGGCTTTGAGCAGTTTCGATTGTATTGGATGTTCAAAGAAGTCATTATAGTGTGTCTTAAGACTACCAACCTGACTTAATATTGTTTTGCAAAACATTTATAATTACTCTATATTGTCTCAGTATATATTTAGATTGTGGTTAGAGCAACATCTTTAAGATAATACATTTAATTTAATTCTAATATGAAGAGATTTGCTGCTCCTGGGTGACACAAGGGTGCGATTGTAAAAAGTTTTTTTGTGTAAACATTTTATAAAGGAATGCGTGCAGCACTGTCCCAGACACGGTTCTAAACAGTTTTACTTAAAATCTGGTTTAGGCAACCATTTGGCCAAGATCCAAATGGTTGCCTAAACTTTACAAAGTGCAGGTGACTGCATAGAGATTTCTGATTCTCAGAGGCAAATCAATTGTTAACATCCTCAACGTTTCTCTTCGGAATAGAAAGTATTGTGTTTCCTTGATACTTTGAAAGGAAACCACACACTTGGACGTTGATTTAACTTTTATACACATTTTATCTCATTGGTTCAACACGATATGCTTCACCTTTTCGTTTTATGAAGAATGTTCCAACATTAAGGACTTTGTACCAGTCTTTTTTGGACTGCCTGTATCATATCCGTTTGACCATCATATTTTTCTTAGACACAAAAAGCTTCTTTGTTTACTGTTATCTAGAAGTCTTTGCCTCCCCATGGGTGGAGATATACTCGCAGTAATGGGTGGCCACCATCTACAAAAAGTGTGACGTGTCACCACAACAACTGACCCTGACAATGTTCGTCAGGGTCATTTATTGTTTATTGCTGATCATTACCTGGTGATGAATGTTTTCCAGGTTCAACTAGTAGAGATAAAAGTAGGGTTATGCTAGTGAACAGTGAGCTCACTGTTCACTTGCTCAAAATTGCGTCTCTTGATCACTGCTCTGTAGTCAAACACATTTCCAGCACTACTTTTCATGCTGTCTGGCTTCTATGCCGCTCATTTGGAAATGTGATTGTCACATTTTCCATCCTTTTTGCGTTAGCCTTATTGCTCTGACCATATGATGAAATCTTTGCAGTTCGCCAAGTCTGTGGCTGGAATTTTGTAAACGTGCGTCTGTGTTCTCTTGTCAGTATCGATGTGCTGTATTCCTGAAGTTTGATTGCCCATATTTGTGGCTTTATAGATGATCTCAACGTTGTATACTGCGTAAGACTGTGTTGATGTTGTGTATAAATGTGCCTGTGTGTATGCGTGTGGCTGTTTGGCATGAGGTGGGTCCGGGGGCCAACGTGTTGTGGTGTAGCGTGGCTTCCATCCAAAGCCCTGTGGCTGTTGAACTTTTATGGAGAGTCAAGCGCAGCACAGATCTTACAATCTACTCAACACACACACACCCCTACACACAAGTCACACATACAACAACAGCAGCCCAGCCTTCATTAGAAGTGCCACCGGTAGCCAAGCTTCAGCCTGACACTTCAAAGAACTTTTTCTTTCCGTCTCCTCTCTCTGCTCCATGCTCATTCTCTGATTCTTTTGCCTTTTTCTGCTTTCTCTCATTTCTTCAGTCTATGAAACCTGAAAAAAAAAGTGATTATGATGCTCTTTGTATGATCAGTTAGGTGAATACCTCTCTTTATCCTCTCACCTTGATGTATGTTGGGCTTTTAAAAGGGATCATGAGAACTTGTGGTTTGCCCATTTGCAAGAGCTGCAGTCAGCTTTAATTGAGAACTCTTGGAACATGGCTACACAAGAAGTGGTTTGCACATTCCCTTAAAGCACATTTACTCATTAAATCACAACTAAGGAATCAAGGAGAAATGTATAAATTAGTAGATGTTTGAAAACTGCCAGCTTAACAAGTCATAAAAAAATCTGAAAGCTGGAGATGGTCGTCTGGTCTGAAATTTCAAGGCAAACCAAATGTCCGCCGGAACCCTGTCTGATCAAATATGGGATGTCCCCATCAGGATCTTTGTCCCTGATACAGTTCCAAGTCATTTCATTCACCATATTTCACTGGTAGAAGAACTGGAAAGAACAGCCTGGTGGAGCCATGTGTTTCTTGCTGGCCTGGAAATGCCCTGGAATCTCCCAGAGCAAGCTAGAGAGTTTCACCAACCATTCGTTGGATGGAAAAACTCCTAGGAACAGAACTATACTACAAAGACTTGGAAAAAACACAAGATGGAGTGTATATAGCTAAAAGCATGAGGGGAATTGCGTATTCACACCCGTGAACTTAATGACATCTCAATAGACTCTGATATGAAGTTGGTCCACCATTACTTTAACAACAGCTTCATTTCAACTGGGTAAGCCTTTCACAAGCTTCTAGTGTGTGTTTATCTGAATATTCAACTTTCCTTTCAGGTTTCAGAGATCTGATGTTGGACAAAAAAGCTTGGTCCACTCTCTGCTAAAATTTAATCAAAATGTTCTCTGTCAGGCTGAGGTCAGGGCTCCAGTGCAGGCCAATCACATTCTTCCACACCAAACTTGATCATCCATCTCCTTATTACTTTGCTTTGTGAAGTTGTGAGCAGTCAACTGAAAGGAAAGTTTAGGGATGGCCAGCTTTAGCGGTTCTCCAAAATGCCTTGCCATACTGCAGCAATTAGATTCATTTCACTGAAACTAAGGGATCAAGTCCAACCAGTGAAAGACGACCTCAAACCGTGATGCCACGTTTCCCGACTTTATCTTTGTCACAGTGCAGTCAAGCAAGTACAATTCTTCTGGCAACCTACAAACCCAGATTTGTAGATTTCATTGCCAAGACAGAGAAGACTGATTCATGTTCAAAGATTTCGAAAAGGTACGTTTTGCATAACCACAAAAGCAATTCATTTTGCAGCAGAATTTATTTCAAACATTTAAACTGATCTCTAGATCCTCCTCAAACAAGTTAAACGTTTGTAAACGCTTGAGAGAGTTTGGGGAAAAAATAGCAGTCCTGCTCCTGTGTCCAATATTAATTTTGGAGCTGTTGCCAGCAGACTCTTTGGTGCAATAATGTTGAAGTTTGGAGTGAAACAGCCTATCTGGCTCTGTCCAAAAGTAATAAACCAACAAACATCTAAGCTCTGTGTTGTGTCAGAACACATTGTACCAGTTTTGCTTAAACAATATGAAAGCTTTGTGGGGATGCAAGCAGATGTAGTCTTATGTTTTTAGGGTCTACATATGTGGTTTCGGAGTCACTCATGCGTGAACTGGGCCTGGTTTGCAGAGAGGTTACAAAGTATCAACATGTTCCTATTGAACAAAGTAAAATTATTAGGTATTCAATGGCGCAATGAGGACAGTCAAGAAATAGTTGGAGAAATTTTGGGACAATGCTTATATTACTAAAACTAGAGGTGTCTCTAGACTTGAAGTTGTTGGGGTGTACTGTTTTTTTAATACATATGAGAAGACTTTCAGTACATGTTATATGTCGGGTCTATAAAGGGGTGAAAGACACAATCATTACGTTCCAGAGGAATCATGTAGGCCTTGCTAAAAGTGTGGTGATGAAAAGGTACATTTTGCATAACCACAAAAGCAGGTTGCCAAGAGAAAACTGAAACGTAACAAAAATGTAGTTTTGTTAGAATTAGACTTTTTTTCAAGGTTGGTAAAATCATGAGCAGTTCCAGTTACCAATTAAAAGGTTTAATTATTCACATAAGCTGTGTTTCCATTATAAATGCTTGCAAAAATTTGTCAATATTCCGCTAACATCAAAAAAATACTTTCACAACTGCTGTGTTTCCATTAAATAAGAAGTGTAACTAAAATCACACCTGTATAAGTTTGTCCACACAATAAGTCATTTAAAAAAATAACATGCCATGCCATCATCCTACCACTTCCTGTCGTCCTCTTTTTCGTGGATTTTGCCAGCAGAAAAATCCGGTTATTGATCATATGACTCTTTTGAGACAAAAAATTGTGTTTTGTTGCAGTTTTACAAAATAAACCACTTTTGATACAACCAAAAAAACCTACCTCATCTTGGTACCAAAGCTTTATTTTTATTCATTTTTAAACATACAAGTACACACAATCAAACATAAGGGCTAAGGCAGGTAGCAGACAGTCACACTGATGACCATTACAATTAGCTCCAAAGCTTTTTATTGAAAATCTAGAGATTTTTTAATAATGCTGTGTTTCCATAAAGTGAATTTATTTTCAAAATGTCAAGTGGCACAATTATATGGTCAATGGAAACGCCACTACTGAATACAAACAAAAAATCCAATTTAACAAAGGGACAAATTCATGAAAGAAAATTGCTTTAACAGATCCCAGAACTAAGTCACACAAAATCTGTGGGGTCACTGAAAATGTCTACAGATAAAAGGTGTCATAATTATTTGAGACATTTGGAGAAGTTTTCCGAGGCAGAGTGGGCAAATGTTGTCAAGACAAGATGAAGGATGTCAATAGACTCCTACTAGGAAAATACTGAATAAATGTACCATTGGTGTCATGTTACTTACTGCAACAATGTTATTACATCTTATTTGACTCAAACAAGAACAAAATACAGAAGTACATGCAATAGTTTAACTTTGTAGGTCACAAAAACCTTTCACTTTACTCCTAAAGTAATTACTCCTAATTACTTTAGGAGGAATTCAAGATCTGCTAATGCACACCCATCAACAACAATTTTCAATCCTTTAAATACCAAACTGCTGCTCTCACAGTCTCCAATGTCATCCCCCCTCTGAGGGCTGTCAGAATGTCTTTCCGTTCCAGCAAACAGTATTTTAAAGCCCAAATGTTCTGCGGATCAGAAACAGTCCTTCATGGCATCTTGTGGGCTGGTAGGAGTTGATCAGCACTAAGAGGGACGGTCACAGCAGATGACAGAACAGATCGAACAACTATAAGAAGAGTGAAGCAGATGGCTGGAATCACTGCTGTTCCATGCTGGCCAAGTATCACGATATCCTTGACTGTACAAAGCAACATGAGCAATGAGTTTTCTCACATCGTCTTCCTCTCACAATGCCCTCTCCCTTTATCTATAGCTTCTTCAAACACACAGACTATTATCGTCTCCGTTTGAGTGGAAGCAGTCAGGTCACTTAGCTTACTTTGGCTGCAGACCAGTTCCAACACATCAATTGTTTGTCACAAGTTGTTCCCAGAGAAATACGACCCTACAGACGATACCTGAGCGCTTTGGTAAACTTTCACTAGGATGCTGTAGACTAGTAGATGGAATATGCATGTTCTGGTAATATTTGATGGATATTTGCACTCCAGTCTCACAGTTGTGCGTGATATCAAGCTTGGCAGGACAAAATCGGCGGTGACGTACTGCGCTGGCACGCGAGGGACGTTTCGCAAATGTTTTGTATCAGGATAGAGTCAAACCTATTAAAAGGATGTGTCAGTGAAATTAAATCTCTTGACGATTTTCTGTCCTCGTGAGGCTTGTTCGATGTGTAGCTGCTGGCCAGGTGGTCTCTAGCTGTGGGTAGATGTTTCAGAATCGAAGACAGAAATTATATCAAGCTATGATCAAGGGAGACCCCAAGGGAGAGCAGGGGTGTGTTTGTGTGTGTGTACTGTGCCTTGCATAAATAGGTGTACTCCTTGAACCTTTCACATTCTGTGGTGTGACAACCAGTGGAGTTGAAAAAGAGAAAAAAAGTTTTTTATTTTTCACAAAGTGCATAGTGAGTTTGTTTCTGGCCATCGTAACTGAGGTATGCCTAAGATCTCTATATTTTTCCACGTAGAGATCCAACCTTTATAAATTAGTTCAAGCTCAGACAGACTGTATGGAGATTGTTTACAAACTGCATTTTTGTAAGTTTTGCTACAAATTCTCAATTGAATATAGGTTTGGACTTTGACTGGGCCATTCTATCATCTCCGAACATATTTCCTGTTCCTTTTTAAGAAAAGCACCCCAGATAGGTCATGGGACTAGAGCTACGAACAAGAGCGAGGGCGCCAAAAAGGATGCGAAAAGGCCACAAATATGTTAATTACGACATTGGCTGCTGCCAACCTATCGGAATTTATTAACCAATTAAAACAAAAAACCTTGAATATTTCCAGTCTTAACTTTTCACGAGCAACAAGGCAAGAATACGAGTTTTAAAACTCATAAAGAGGCACTTCAGACTTTTTCACAAATCATCAACTGGTCAATAAAGAAAGTGCAATCTCCTTCTGGCTGGGAAATGGTATTTATTACACCAATGTAGAAATCTGGTAAATGCATTGTTATTGGAAATTATTGACCCATCAATGTTCTTCAAGTGGTATGAAAAGTTTGGGAAAATGAATTTCTGAACAAACACTTCAACATCTGAATGCTATTCCAATTTCACTATTTTAAATTTGATGGTCAATTTTTCTTGACTTTATGAAATTTCCTTGATTATGGTTAAATATAGGGTTCTAATTGCTAAGTCACCAAAATCTATTTTCTTTTCCAGTGTATTATAATAGATAAAGTCAGACCTAAGTAATAAAAGCACTGTTCAGATCGACTATATATTTACCTTATAGTTATTTTGGTGTAATCTTAAGGTTCCACACTGAAACCTGTTTACTAGTGTGTTTTTGCGTAATTAACCTTCCTTCTAGTGTTGTTTTGTAGATGTATGCAGATGACACAATTGTGTATTTACACGTAAAAAACAAACATGATGCAGAATAACTGCCTACTACAATGGCGAGGCTCTGATTGGTCAAGTAACTCATGTCAATGCTAATGCATGCATGTTCTTTTTTTGAGATTCTAATCCAGATGTAATAGTGGCAGGAAAATACCATCAGTAGTACATGATTATAAATATCTTGGTGTGATATTGGATTCACAACCTACTTTTAAAACCCATGTTAGGCAAGTTTTGAATAGAATTAAATTCAATTTGCTGAATTTTAGACACATAGGGCAAGTTCTTGACTACTTAGTCACCATAAATGATCTAACTCTCTCACATATGAATTACTGTATGATCAGTTGGACACAAACAGCAAAGACGACATACTTTACAATCAATAGGCTGCGTAACCAGGCTTACAACTTCTAGCTCATACAACCGCAGAATTTGAACTAATGAAGGCTTACGTTCTCGTATAATTTCACCATTATTGAGTTGTGTGTGTGGTCTTGCCACCTGCCACTGAATAATTGAATAAATTAAACAAACAAAACTGGTCACGAGAGCTTTAACTAGACAAGACTGTAAGATCCCACTGCGGAAAAAATGTCTTTGGGCAGTCAGTTGACAATGAGCTTTTAGCCTTTATGGCTTAATGTGGTACATTTAAACAATAGACTGTTAATTAATGTACAAATGAATAAACCCAATTCAAAGTCTCTTGGAACTCACTGATGCCAGAGTAAAATTAAGACGATAAAGAGAAGTAGACTTTAACCACCTATATTCCCATTGGCATCTCACCCGTCATAACCCCTTTTCCATTGGTTCTCATGGCCAAACATTTTTTTCTGGTGTGTGAGAAACACATACACACACCTTGTGGTATTAACCTCCCTGCTAATCGTGTGGAGTATGCAGTTTAATTCTTGTTTCAATGTGAGTAAGAGAGGGAGGAAAAAAATGGCTTCCAATTAGGCCTACTTTGAAACTTTGGCCTCAGTCCTCTGTTAACTTTTTTTTTTTTTCTAAGAATGTTCCCCATTGCAGCCCCAAGCAAGGGGTTTGTGTGTCTACGCTATGCTGGTGTGTGTGTGTTTCGTGAGCTTGAGGGTCTGGCACTGAGATGGCCAATTAAAACCGGTGCCGGCAGCGAAGGACCAATGGGAGCAGGGCGCCAATGCACTTCCCTACCGCCGATGTGGTAACGCAAACCAGATGCATTTGGGTTGTTTCGTGTGTGTGGGTGTGTATGGGTGGGCACACACGTTAGTGTTTGCTAGAGTCTACTGGGTGTGTTTTTGCAAATGCCTCTTTGCTGATACTCTCTCTCTGCCTGTGCGTTTAATGAACATCTTTACCTTTTTTTTGAAAAAGAGATGCAGAGTTTGCAGTTTTACTTCTTTGAGATTAGCCAAATAGGAGGGAGGAAAAAAAAAGGCTGGTGGGATTGGAGCAGGTCGGATAACAAAACAATGCTAAAAATGGAAAAGTATCTCCTCTTTTCTCTAAAAGCTACTTGAAAAGCACAGCGACCTCTCATATGCCTGCATTTGAAAAGCCCAACCACTCAGATGAGATGACTTGTTCACAGAATCAGCTCTTTCATTCATTGTTCAACGAGCATCATCTTGCTTTCATTCTGAAGTATAACGGCTTTGAAGGCTGAAATTATTCAAACTCATCTTACTTTCTTTTGAGCTTCCAAAAGTCTCTCCTTTCAAGGAGTTGCATCCCTTTGATGCCCGACTGTGAATAGAGGCCCTAACTTCTAAATGAATCCAAGTTTTGTTTTGCGTCTTTCCACTTGGGCTTCACACTGTGCAGAGCTTTGTTTAAGTATTTACGTCTTTTGGCACATTTCCCACTTTGTTGTCTTTCAACCTGGAACTCAGATGTATTTCTGCAGGGTTTGTGTCAACTGAAACAGCAAAAACATGCCAGCCAAAGATTCAAAATCAACAAGAAACAAGACAAAAAAGCAAAAAAATAGTATTTACTTGTCCTTCAGGCAGAAGCACTCCAAGACTTTTCCTTATCTAGAGCAATATTTGTCAATCCTTCTGTCCATTCATGATCCTGGAAGGATGCTTTGACATCAAATTTTCCTAGGGACACTCCCCAGCTCATTCTGGGGATCCCTGTGTGTTTCTACGGCATAAGGGACATATACAGTAGTCCCTACCTTCAAGTTCTACCATGGATCTCCTTCTTGTGGGAAATTGTCAGAAAACCTTCAAAGAGAAACTCTAGGACATATCCTGTTCTTATTCCTGAACCAGTTTACCTGACTCCTTTCAATGGCCCTGTATATAATTGCCACCTCTGGGTGGTAAAGAAGTTTGAGCACTCAAATGTGTTTGCATGTCTAGACAATCGCAGAAATCAGCATTTCAGAAGACTCCTTCTATATACATCATTGTAGTTCCTTCAAAATGTCAGTCGAACATGAAGACCCCCGAGAACCTTTAACACAGCTGATATCTGTACATTTCTGCAATGGTAGCAATACAACACTGTTGCACACTTCTGAAGTTACAAGTTACTTCTGTAACTTGTGCATTAAATGCACAAGTTACACTTGTTGGCCATTCTTAGTACAGAAGCCTTATTTATTATCTCATTTCCATGGTTATTCATATAAAACTGTTGTTTTGGATCCAACATTCTCTGTACTGGTTCCATAAAAACAGCCCTCCAGTCCAATTTCAAACTCGTAAACTTCCAAGTTGCTTTGTAAAATGCTTGAATTATTGGTCGTCCTGCTCTTGGATTAATTTTGTTTTACATCTGCCTTTGGATAAGCTCCAACGGCAGACCCCTGCTGTGAAACCATTGTATACCCACAGAAGATATTTGACTTTCCCTACAGACTCTCAGTTTGAACAAAGATTGTCTCTGGAGACACTCTTAGCACTCAGGTGCTTTGGGGATGATTAACCACTTACTCACACACACTGACACACACACAGACTGAGCAACTCTTTACTTTATGATGGATCTCAGCATCCCGCAGGGCGCATAAAGTTGAGATAAGGTGGATCAATCTGTGGATGTGCAAGACCGTGTGTGTGGGGGTGTGTTGGTGTGTGTTTGCTCATTCTTTCTCGCTGTTGGCCATATAACAGTCTGAGTGCAGCTCTCAGTAGAACTGGGGGCTGTTTCTGATTACTTCAGCAGCGATAATCATGTTGTTTGGCTTTTCTTTCAACGAGCAACCGCAGCCTTTCCACAAGTTCTCAAAGAACACCAGAACGATGAATAACAGAAGAAAAAAAAAGTCACCTGATTTAAAAGGTTTGTGCCGTTTTTTACAGGTTTCCTTTTTTCATCGATGGGTCAGAAGTTCTAGATATAGAAGAGGCAGTCAAAGCAGACGCCTCAGAATGTGGGATGCATGGGAATAAACAGCCGCCTTCCTTCCGATAGCCTGCAGAGCTTGTGCTGAGACAATGATGAAGAGGAAGATGGACAGAATGAGACAGGCTTCGAAAAGGAGGGAGAGGGATGAATGGAGACGAAGATAGAGGGTGACAGTCAGACAAAGCGGTGGAAGGACTTCAGACTTTGTCGTCCGTCTGCGGCTGCACATGAAAAATACAGCGAACAGGAGAACTCACAAATTTGTTTATTTTCTGTACTTTTCAGTCCGAATCTAACTGTTTGAGTGTTTTCTTGATGTCTTTTCCTTCAGGCACTTGTGGCAATACTTCAGGTTTGCTTCTCTTTATATTCATGAGTTTTCGTGAAACCCAGTTAGGGAACTGCTGACATCTGTTTGTTATGTAACAATTACTACCATATCAACCTGTGTGCCATAAGTCCATCACATTGCAACAATCAGGGGAACTGACTGAGTGAACACCAAGTACCTCTTCATCATGGCACCTGTTGTTGGGCCGGATAGCAAGTGAACATTTTGTCCTCGCAAATGATGTGTTGGCAGACAAGAAGTGTTGAAAACGGCGCCGGGGTCACGGCTGGCCAAGGCTTCTTGATGCACATGGGAGCAAACACTGGCTTGCGTTGGTTTTCTCCAACACGCGAGAAGCTCGAGTTCAAATTACTGAAAAGCATTCACGATGGTTCCGATTACGAGGTGTTGGTATACAGAGTGGGCCACAGTTTGTCATGTACAGTCACCAGCAAACTGAGGCTTTCGTTTTGATCCCTGCCGACAATGTGTATACAAACATCAGAGAAAAACTGTTGACCGTTGGAAGATGTCTGATCAAACGTGTTTTGTTTTACACCATCTGGGTGGTTGGGTGCGAGTGCATTTCTTACCTGGAAAACACATGGCACCAAGATCCAGTACTCGGCCAAACCAGAGTGATTCTTTGGGAAAGGTTCTGCTGGGAAACCTTGGGTCCTGCCATTCACATGGATGTTACTTTTATACATACTCAAGATCAGGGCTGCAAGGACACAGTGGTAGCATTTTGTTCTTGCTGTTCTGGAAGTAACAACAAAGTTCTGCCATGGACGCAGTGGCCAGTAGTTGTTGCACCCTATTAATTTTAGAGAAGAGTTTCCTAAACAAGTCATACAGTTACAGACTCTTATTTTTATTTATTTTTTTTCTCCCCAAGTTGTACTTTCGGAAACTCCAGTATTTCACATACCAACTTAGGCTTGTCAAGTCCGGGATGGAGCTCTTTGATTTATGCGATTTCTCGGAACATTT
Organism: Girardinus metallicus; assembly: GCA_903067095.1. Classification (NCBI taxonomy): domain Eukaryota; kingdom Metazoa; phylum Chordata; class Actinopteri; order Cyprinodontiformes; family Poeciliidae; genus Girardinus; species Girardinus metallicus. The sequence continues at coordinate 93,481 of CAEGAE010012565.1, read as the reverse complement.
TGTACCGTCTGTCGTTGGGTGGACTTCATAAGAAATTCACTGCTGAGAAAGATGGGTAGATTTTTGTAAATGTTGTTCAGCTGTCTACAGCATTCCTTGCAGTGACATGACAGCCTTTTAAATTGTTTGGTCTTCTAACCCTGCGCAGACAGATGCCAGCAATAATTGCTTCACTAAAGTTATTGCTAATGCCTTACTCCTATGGCATGCTCACACCAGCAAATTGTTAAAACTCTCATCGAGGCTGTATTAATTTCTTTCCCATGACTAAATTGCTAGTATAGGAAGCTTTTTTTTTTTTTTTCTCTCTTCTTCCCCCCAGACTGTAAAGTTCGCGTGTAAGAATTACCGGGCACTGTGAAACTGATTTAAGGCTTTCACAGAAGACGACCTTTCGGTTACATAATGTGCTCCTCATTTAGCTGATTATTCTGCATGTCTTCTAGATTTCCACCAGGCAGGCATTAAACCTCGGCACTTACCTGGAATCCTCCGCTAATTAGGATTTACCTTGTGCAAGGTGGATAATTTATGGAATCTGGCATTCAACTGTGCGGAGGAATGCTCAATGAGCGAATGGAATAGAGGGTTTTAGTTCCAAAGAACGTTTCATCCCCGCAGTGGCAGAGCACTTCCCTCACGGTGGCTTAAGAAAAAAAAAACAACTCACCATTCACACAGCACTGCTCCCAGATATCTGCTCTGTTTTTATGTTGGAGGCCCTTTCCAGATTTTACTTTTCATTTGAATTATGATACACTGGAGTATTGTTCTAACAGCAACAGAAAATTATTCATTATTTTTAAGGAATCATTTTATTTCTGCTGTTTCAATAAATAAATACAAACAAATCTAAAGAATTTTACAAAAAGATGGATACAGTTCTACGGGTTGCTGATATTTGTCACAAATTATGTGAAAAGAAAAACCCACATACTTTCCAACACAATGACAAAAAACAGACTTAAAAAGTAGTAGGTGCATTTAGTGTCATTCTGGAATTCAATTGTGGTGGGCGTTTATCATATCGTTTATTATTTATTGTGATAAATTTCTTGTAAGAATTTTGATTTTGATCAATTCCAATACATTTTTTACTTCTCCCCCCCAAAACTGTCAGTTTTGTTGGGATATTTTCTCCATTGTTTTTTTTTTATATTTTTTTTATTGAGATCGTCAATGAATTTCAAAATACGACTAAATGCAGTCACTATGTGCAGTTTAGTCGCTCAAGTCCCACTTCTGTATGCGACTGTTGTCCTAACAGTAATATAAGTAGTGATAAAACTTTAAGTCCACATCGCCCATCTTTAAATTCAATTTAATTTTTCCATGAAAAAATCTGAAGAACTGCTTAAACCGGCACGTATGCTTATCTAAATGTAAAAATATGAATATTTTTGGGGCTGAGCTGTTATAACATTGAGAAGTAGGATCCAAGATGCAGGCAGAATTTGAGGCAGAGATATGATGAAGAGTATTTAATGAATAAATGAAGACAAATAGCTTACAGGTGACTGCTTAGAGTAAAAGTAAAAAGCTCAGAGAAACCAAAGTGGAATCAGAAGGAACAGGAAGCATTAACATAGTATGGTAACAAACAGGAGAATCCAGGAGGGATTGACTGATAGTGAGGAGCCTATATACTAGAGAGCTTGAAGAGAAAAGTAGAGGTGGCTAACTGGAAACAGGGTGCAGCTGTAGGGTGAGACCAGGCAGGCAGGCTGAGGAAGAGATAAATGAACATGAAAGGAATACCTGAGGGAAAAACACTGGATGGTTACTAGTCCTGTGTGTATTCATGTTGCTATATGAGGAACTAGGAACCGTCGTAGCCATTTGCGACATGAGTTGCAAACCCCTCGTCTAGCAAATCCCCTCCTCAAAACAAACTGAAGGTTATGTGACAAATGGGGTATAAAAACTTTTGCAGGGCATTGTAAGCGTTTGTGCGCTGGTGAAATGGTATTCCTTTTTCTAGTTCAGAGATTTCAGGAAGAAACCACTTTGGATACTAGAGGAAAAGCTCGAAAGAGCTTTAGACGGAATGTGCAAAAAAAAGTGATGGAAAGTCCCAAAGGAAGAAAATGTGGACTCTCCGGTTGATGAGAAGCAGCTCGGTTCCAATTTAGGTGGCAATTGATCGATGCTTCTGGGTGTGAGAGGGGGACGCTCAACTCCACCAGCAGTAGTGTGACTGTCTTTGTGCATGTGGGCATGGGTGGGCTGGTTTTTAGTATATGTCTTCTGCTACACTGCTTTTTGTATTTTTTTTGTCTTTTGACACTACATGAGTAATTATGCGATTGTCAGCGCTGATTGATTTTTGACACTTTTTTTTTTCCTCACGTACTCGTAAATTCTTTTTGTTTTCTCCCGTTCCTCCCTCTCACTAAAAAGCGGAGATAGAGTGAATTCAGATGAGAATCCTAGTGTGTTAGCTATTACCTCTCTTATTAGCAAGAGCTTGCTATGTCTCTCAGTGGGACCGTGTAAGATTCAGAGAAGGCAAAAGAGCAAGTTGTCTTTTGATTGATCTTTATTGTACCACTGCAAATAAAGAGACACTTCCTCCATTTAGGCCAAGCACCTCTACTTAGATTTCTCCACTACAGGGAATGCAGTGTAGGGAAATATATAAATAAAGCAATTATGCAGATACACCATTACTAAGAAAATACACAGCTCTGTTAACTGTTTTCTTTCAGAGAAAATAGCTCCAACAGAACATATTTAAAAAATAATAGAAGGCAATGATAATCAGAGCCCTTTAAAATATTCATAATGTTTGTCTTTGTTCAGGTTTTTGTTGCTTGAGGTCACGTCTTCATTCCGTCCCTGTCGCCTTGAAATGCCAAGACCACTTTAAAAGTTCCTGAAGTGGCCTTCAGCTCTCATTTGTAGACACATCATTCATTAGGAGCCCCATTAATGTCATTCATCTTGTGTTTCCATAGGATTAGTTGCAAGCAGGCCGTTTTACGGATGCTAATTAGCTAATTAGGCTAGTTAGCCTAGCAACCGACTGCACTCCGGTCAAGGACAATTTAACAGACGATTGAGAGTTACAAGATGACGCATGAAACTTTGATATTTATGTTTCTAAGGTTGGTACTCACAGTAGGTCCTTGCGAGTAGAATAAGGGTGTTTTTACACCTAGAAGTCTGGTAGACTCGGTTTGATTGGGACCAGAATTGAAACATTTGTTACATTTTAGCTGTTTTGCTTTCACACTGCACTGCCTCAAATGGTCTTGATGAACCTGTGGTGGCCCTGTGTCAAGAACCACTAAAGGAAACACCTCAAAAATATCTAAAGACGACAATGACTTCCTTCATCACGAAAGGTAAACGAAAACAAACCGGACTTCAAATTAGAATTTGATTGAAGTGAACTAAACGAGGATGGTGTGAATGCACCCTAAGAGTATATAGCATGAGGCAAGTTTGTTGGACTGCTGAGATGAATGATGAAGACTATTCTTTAATCTCTGAAGTCAAGCTGTTGAAAAGGCAAGAGAAACTGCAGAAAATGTAATGTTTACAATACGTTGAGCTTTATTGGGTTCTTGAGATGAGATTTTCCTGGTATTTTTGTTAAATCTAAGACTCCCTTGATTTTATTGACCAATAAACAGAGTAAAGGCTTCACAAATCACAAAGTGCATTCTGAATCTGTAAAATAAATAAATAAATAAATAAAAAAATAATAATAAAAAAAAGAGAACAATCCAGTCCAGGTTTGATAAGTATGGGCTGTTCTGTTTTTTATGTTTGTCTGTCCCTGATAATGGCTCAAGAACATTGAAATTGTTCTCTTTTTTTATTCTCACAAATCAAGCCAAGGTTTTGTAAATCTGTATCAAACAGTATCTTAAAAAATCTAATCCCGGTCAAGCTTGACTAGTTGAAGTTGACTCGTATTTACTTGGAAGAGATATTTGAAGATGTAGAAGTCGAGGTGAAGAGATGAAAGCCAGACTCATTAAAAATTGTGAAATAACCCTTCAGCTTAGATCTGACAGGTAGCCTAAAAGCAGATGCTAAATGTCATTAGCAGCAAAGAGCTAGCTGGTTCTAATAAGTTCACAGTGCTGCCGGTAATTTCTGTCATGTCTGTCATTCTGTCACCGCTTTTTTTCTTCTTCTTTTTTTTTTGCTGCCAGGCAACTAAAATCTTGCCACAAAGAGCTCAACCTCTTTCACAGAAAAGAACAAATAAAGAACCGCTTCCCTTGTTATTTCAAATTAAGAGGCTACAACATAGTGTCTAGCTTGATGCGCACACATTCACATCCGAGGTTCGTAATGTTTGCTTAGCATCCATTAGTGCTGACTGTTAGCACACGCGGCTAATTAGCGTCCCCCAGCTGGTATTAATGTGAGGGCTCAGCTGCTTTGCTAGCAAATTTATCTGTATTGGTCACCTAACTATGTTTTAATCCAGTTCATACTAGCGGCAATGTTAATTGCATTTCTGGAGACTTTGATTTTATGACGTTGGTTATTGCTAGCGTCAAGCCAAATACTTTTTATTTGACCCGCTGGGATTGAAAGCTAGTAGGAAGAGCAAAGAAATCATTAAGTCCAGGTGATCTATACCAGCTCCAATCTGTCATGGTGCTGCTCGTTTCAGCAGATGTTAGCACCACATGTTTCATTTTATGAAATTGATAAGTGCAATGCAAAGTAATGATGAACCAGTTGGTGGGCGCTTTGCTAAAAGGGGCAGCATCGTGAGCTTTAGATCATGTTAGAATGTTCTTCCCCCATAAAAAAAACAAACCTATAGTGTTGCTTTGATTCTTTCATGCATGTTTGAGAAATTCTTTCATCTCCACGGCAGCCAGTCAGCTGTGCAAAACGCTTGAAACTGAGAACCTCAGTGAAACGCTTCTAAAAACGTTGCTAAAGTGAATAGAGTGTGATGTTGTAACGACTTCCAGAAGGCGGAGTTTCAGAAAGAGCAGGAGTTTCTTAAAGAGACAGAGGCCCAATTTCAATGCATTAAATCACAAAGTCAAATTTCTTTTAAGTCATAGTTAACATCTTTAGCATTTTTATAACAACTGAAGGGAACATAGTCACTTGTGCTACAAAATGGCACTAGTGACTAAACACACAGAACTGAAAATAGACAAACACTGAACAATACCTGAAATAATGTTCTGTTTTCAGTCGTCAGGTGGGATATTGGAATATATCCGTTTTTAAGTACAGGAAACATTTTAGTCGAATATTACTGAAATGTAACAGAAGTCTGATCTATTAAATATACACATTGAAGTCAGTTTGTAGCTGTCATATTTGTAGCTAAGAGCTGTTAAATGCGTATTTCTTTAATTGTTCTTTGAATAAGTAACGATGGCTTCATGTTGTTTCTTCCAGCTCCAGATACCCTGTGTTTTCAAGAGCTTCTTCTCTCTCTGTGCTTTGTGTTGTCCATTTCTGAATGTGAAAACTGCTTTGTTTGTACCAGGTGCACCTGGAAGGCCATGGGTCACTTTACACTGTTAGACCTCACTAGTCCACACAACTGAACTCTTCCTTTGATACTAGAGACCTTTTTTAAATAAATAAATAAATAAAAGGTCTTGTTAGAATATTTCCCCTTTAAGCTCCATAATTCACTGAGTGTATAAATTTTAAATTTAGAAAGGGGTCGTATTCATGTGTGACTATACTGGCTGAAACTACATTAAATGTGACATGCGTGTTTGGTGATTAAAGCCATGCTTATGGATAGAAATATTCAATAAATGGAATATCATTTATATATATTGAGTATTTCCATGTAGAGTGTGCTTTGTACTTGGTCTTCTTGCATGAATTGTCTTCCTCTTGGCAATACTTTCTGTAGATTTCCCATGATTGTTGTAGCATTAACACCACATTTATGTATACTTAATGGCTTTTTATTGGTCTCTTATAGTATAGTAATTTGCTGGAAAAAATAAATTGGATTTTCCTTAGCCTATAGCCAAAGTCATCAAAAATAATAAAATAAAAACATTTTCACATATCCATGTTTTTGTACTAAATCTGTACAGTAATTTTGTTTCGTTTTATGATCAACTATAATAAATAACTTTTTGATATTACAAGTCTCTGAAATGCATTTGTAGTGTGATGCAGGTAAAAATCAAGCAGATTTAGATTTTATTCTAGACTGAATGCATATTTAACCTTTTTCCTTTCTCATATTGATGCTTAAAGGGCCTGTATTATGTATTTGTATTATTTATTTTCCAGGCACAATGTATCATTTTAGAGCACAATCAAGTAACTATGTTACCTTCAGTTGTTATAAAAATGCTCAAGATGTCAATTACGACTTAAGAGAAATTTCACTTTGAGATTTAACGCATTGAAATTGGGCCTCTGACTCTTTAATAAGCTCCTACTCTTTCTGAAACTCCGCCTTCAGGAAGTCATCACAACAAAGTTTCTCCATCGAGACTTTAACAACGTTCTCACCAACGTTTCACTGAGCAGTAGTTCGTTTGATGAGCTCAGCAGATGTGCAGTTCAACCAGGTGTTTGTTAATTGCTGCTGGCTAGTCTAGAGGAGCTGTGTAGAAAAGCATTTAGGCAACCTCGAATGGTTGCCACGGGAGACATGTAGGATTTTTCAAACATGCAAGAAAGAATCAAAGCAACACTCAGTTTTTTTTTTTTTTTGATGAGCAAATAATAGCTTAACATGAAGTAAAGCTCAAAAGAGTCGATTTCACATAAGACCAAAAATATGCTGTCTTTATATCCTCATTAAGTTGACCACGAAAAGCACTTTTTACACTACAAGCCACATCATCAAACACACAGTGACGCATTTTATTCTGCAGAGTCCTTTTTTCTTCCCCCAAAACTGTAGGCGCCTTTACATTACATCCAATAGATTGGAGGAAAAATGAAAGGAGGTGGATCCAAATGAACAGTTAGTAATATTTATTGTAGAGAATAGTTGCTGTTACATTCCTGTTAGGGAAAGAACTTGCATCTTTCTCTACTTCAACTCGTCTGTTTCTTTTTGTTCATCTTCAAACAGAGCTGAGGGGATTTTTTTCCCCCTATTGTTTGGATTTCCACCCCTCCACTCCCCATCGCCAATTCTTTGCTTCTCTCTTGCTGTATCCCTCCTCCCATCCACTTAGTTTTCTGCTATTTTTTTTATATATATATGTATTCCCCTGGCATTTTTTTCTGGTTTTCCCTCATTATAGCGACCTGCAGAAAGACTACATCTCTCTGCTCTGCGAGGGCTGAACCTGGATCAGATGTTTGCGAATCTGACAGTCTATGTGGGTGTGTTGCTGAGCTGGCTGAAAACAAGGGACAAATCCTGCACTGCTTCCAGCTTTCCTCATCCTTTATTGTGTGTTGGATGCATTTGTAAAGAGATCTTTTTGAAGTAAACTGGAGAGACAACTTGTCTCACTGCAACCCGTGTTATTAAATTCTACCCCTTGAAACGGCCTTTGGAAGCTCTCAGCGAGCCGCCTTTAACGAAAGCAATTTCAGTCACACATCCAGATTTCTGACACACGATATTCCTGCTGCATCTGTCCGCGTGCGTGCGTGTGTTTTTGTGTGCGCTCATGTGATCGCAGCCATATGTGCGCGCATTCCTGCGCCACGCATAACGTCAACATGGTCGGATGCCCAAACACAGAGGGAAAGATGCCGAGTCCGTCGCCACAGAAACCGGATCCCAGCCAGCGTGCAGGAGCTCCCCTGGTCCAGAGCGTAAACATTTCCCCAGTTGCCATGGAGACGTGGAGAGTGTTTGCACGCCTCGTGTTTCGGTCAGAACTTTTTATTCGGCGCCCTTTGCGGCGTTTGCATGCGCGACCTCGACCGGGGGCCGCCAGAGGGGTGCGTGAGATGGTCGGGGGTCATCGAGGTATTGGCACCAGATTGCTGGGGGGGGGGTTATAATTAGGTGGAGAAATAGAAGAACTCTCCAGCAGATTCCACATGGTCTGCGCTGTAGAGGCTGCGGTTTGGAGAGCATCAGAGGATGGCTTTGTTTTTGTGCGTGGCACTTAAACGGGAAGGGGGTGACGGGGTCTGTTCAATAACAGTTTGTTCGCCGCACACTTGAACTTTATGATGAATGATTTCAGCTGCGGAATGGCAAAGAGACTCAAACCGAGATGAGAAACTTGGAGATTTCAGAGCGCCTCAAACTTTTTCATGTTTGTCACGTTACAAAGGACAGTATTTTTATCATCTGAAAATGGGTGGCACACATTCGAATTCAACCTCCTGTCTTTTTTAGCAAGCAAGTCAGATTGGGTATAGTACTGGTAAATAGGCCTGTGACGAGAACCATTTTTACTGGTTTGTACATTGTCCAAACAATTATTGTGATAAACGATAATATTGTTATTTCGAGACTATTTTCACATAATATATTGATAGTGGCATACCAATGCGGGTTCTCAAATCTCGACTAAATAATTGTTTTTACTTTAGAGTTTTTGTGTGAATGAAAGGCCAAAACACATGAAAATTAATCAGTTTCCCAGGTATTCTTGTGGACTAGGCACAAGTTCTAAAATTATTTGTCCTAGTCTCAGGTCACTTGCTGCTTCAGACATCTGATAAAACTTGAATATGAATGCAGAGGTAAACGCATCTGAAAACCTCCAACATGTTGCATCAAAGTCTGTGGTTATCAAGTGACAAAATTCAGCAAAGTCCCACGAGGTTTTACTAGTTTATTGTTAGTGCATTGTAAATATTCTGTTTGTTAATTTACAAAATCCTCTTAGGGATTGCATTTTTTGCTCGTCTCCTTTCCTTGTCTCGCTCCCCGTTTCTGAAGTTGACGGAGGCCAACAACAACAACACTGACCTGGGATGTTTTTTATCTAGCTACAGCCAAACTTTTAAGTCGGCCAACACTTAACATCCCCGAGACTTTCTTTAAGATCGGCGAGGCCTTGAGAGCCGTTGAGGCTTATGTGCTCCCTTTCTCTTGTCGCACACGTTTTATTGCGCACCCTGAGAAGCCACTGGAGCCTATAGCCACAGCTTATTTGCTCTGTATAATGGGCTGCTCTGTGCCAGAAGACTTGGCTTGGCCGGGAGGAGAAACTAGGGAGTCAGACAGAGGAGATGCAGCCAGAGCGTTTTCCCTGGTAGGTCTGCTGTTTTGGGCCTTATGCTATTCCAGGTGTGCGTGTGGTTTTATGGAGGGCATGGGGGGTGACACAAACTGTAGCCAGGTGTGGAAAGGAGGATACTCTGAGAACCAGACAGACCTCAGAGTGCACCAGACATTATTCCTACGTCACTGCCCCACTTTTTCAACTCTTGCCCTGCTTCTTTGCCAAAGTCTACAGTTGCTTGCATTTAGATTTTATCACAGCAAGGGTGCTTTCACACCAGACCTGTTTTATCTGCTTTAGTCAAACTGTAGTTCGTTTGCTTAGAAAGTCCAGTTGATTTTGGGGAGGTGTGAATGCGTAATCGGACTCTGATGCGGACCAAAAAAAAAAAAAAAGAGTCTAGTCTGCCTACAAACTTAGGTGTTGGCTCGGTTGAAGTGAACTCTGGTGCGGGTCGAATGCCAGGTGAACCGGAGACCTCTCCCAAATCAGAAAGCAGACTATAGCGCAAGACATTCTGGGTAAATACAACCAAAACAAATGTGTGTCCAGCGCTAGCTGGAGAAATTGCTATACCAAAGACAAAAGAGAAACTCTTCAACCACTAAAATATGATGCCACTTCATTTTTGTTTACATTTCGTGAAGAAGGAAGTTGCGCTCAGTGTCTTCTTCAGAGATTTTGATGTTGTTTCCTTCAGTGGTTCTTGGTGCAGCGCCCCCCACGGGTCAGGAGGGGAGCATGTTTTTCAGTTAGTTTAGTTCTTTTGACACAGTGCAATTTGAAAAAGAACCACAGCAGCTGAAAATGTATGAAATATTGCAGTTTTGCTTCCCAATTGAACTGAGGCTCAGACTATCAGCTGTAAAAATACCCTAAAACCACGAACACCAGCCTATTTTATTGATATTTTACGTGAAAAAGAAAATAAGTAGCTGATAACTGGTTATATTTATATATTTTTTTTTTTTCACAAATGAGACTCTAAGCATGGAGTGTTCTTTTCTTGTAACCCCCTTTTTACTCTAATTGCCATATTAAAAAACCCTGTGAAGCAAAATTGCATTTCATGTGTGTTCACTATGAAATCCAAGGTCTTCCAAATTTTCCCAATGTCAAATGAAGATGGACTGAAAGAAAAATGGCTTCATTTTATGAGAACATCATGAGCTGTGTGTGAAGTAGTTTCAACAAAAGACAGCGTTATTACAGCACCGTTGTATAAAGGCTCTGTTAGAGCTATTTTCTGCAGTGCTGAGTTTAGAGCTTCCTCTGAAAAAGACAGTACCAAGATGTAAAGCTGACAGTAACACTCAGATGGATGAACCCTGGGTTTTAGTGTGGCCCTTGTTTTTTGGTGTTTCACTGCAAGGATTAAAGCAAAAATCTGTTCCTATTTACCAACTAAATGCATCAAAACAGTATCGGATTCTGATAACCTGCTTTTTTTTTTTTCTATTTCCTTTCCTGAAAGCAGAGATATTTCATTTTGTCATGCATTCCTTTTAATTGCTCCGAAGGACTAAGTACTGAAATCAAATATTACAGTGAAATTAATCAAATGCAGTAAAGCATAGCATTGTTTTTTTTCAGAGGGTATTAAAGGCTGAAGTCTCTGACATAAACATTTAATGGGAAAAAAATATATATACTTTCTAATATGTACGATGATTGTGACTAAACTAAAAGTATCAGACCTTGCGAAATTTGGACAAGGCCTGATATTTGGCAAGGTCTAGAAATGTGTAATATACATTTCTACTAGGGAGACATTTTAAAAACTGAAACATCCACTTTGAAGCCAAAAGAAAAAAGTAATTCTGAAATGTATATCTGAACTTTTACCGTATCTTGCAGAACCAATGAAAATAAATCATTTCACATCTTTCCTCTGAAGATAATGCCATCTGCCTACAGGCATGTATAAGGCTGGATGACAAACCGTAAAACTAAATGTAATAACTCAACATTTCTGAGCTATTTCAGTGCAAGTAATAAAAAATACAAACCTCTAAGGCATCCCCCACAGCGTCATCTGTGGGGTCTCTTCATGATTCAGCCCATATACCTTACAAGAACATTACAGTCAGGGCAGGGATGGTTCTTGTTTCTATCTCCAAATATATCAGGAGAAGCTGGGCTCACTGGGTTGTTCCAGGCTTTTTGTTCAAATAAAGAATAACACCTGTAGTAAAGTTAAAGATATTTTTACACAACGAATCTGCACAGAAATGCACATCATAACTGAAATTTGTAGTTGTCAAGTTAATATGCTTCTTGCCTAGATTTTCTCTCCCCGTTTTGCCGTTCTGCTCTTTATAAAGTGACACTGGGTGTTGATAATAGCTTGTTAATTAGCCAGCCTATCGGCCTCCGCAGCTAATTTCAAGTCTGTTCCTTAACAGACATGCTGTCCATAGCTTGCCACCCATGTCATGTGATTGATTGTTCCCATGGGGAGTTCCTCAGTAATTCATGTTTAGTGATTTTTAAATTTTTTTATTTTTGAAGATACGGACGTTTTTCTCCGAAGTGGCTCTGTTGCCGATAAGTTGTTGACCACCCCTGAGTGTGGAACGGTCCCAACCTTCCCACTCCAATGAAAATTTTCTGACTGTACTACTGGGCCGAGAGGATCTCCAGATGGTATTCAGGTGCTCAAACCTCCTTTACTGATCCCTTTGGATTGTTTAAGGCTGAGTGCAGTCATTCTTTGAAGAAAGCTCAATTCAGGTGCTGCCTTTAGCACATATCTAGCTATCTACAGCCATCAATCTAATTAAGAAGTTTTTTTGACCGTCCTCTTTCTTTACCAAGACTGACCCCAATTCACCTTTTCTTCTCCAGCTTAATACTACTGTCACTTGTAGTCAACACCCAAGATATCTGAACTCCTCCATTTGAGGCAAAGACAGACCCCCATCCAGGAGCACTCCAACTTTTTCTGGTTGATAACCACGACCTCATTCTTAGACAGTCAGACAGAGAAAGCCTTTGATTTTCTGTATTTGTTTGAGAAATGTGAAATAGCCATTCCTGAATGTTGGAAAAGAAAAAACACAACTTCCATGTTCAGTTAGGTGTTGGCCAAAGTACAGAAATGGAGTGAGCCCCAATTATCCTTTGACCGTATATAGTCCTTGAGTGTCTCCAGATAATTTCATATAAGCTTTTCCTCGTGTGCGCAGCGTTGTTGCACGACTTTCCAGAATGTTTTCCCACTGTTAGCACTGATTGCTAATTAGCTTTTCTCAGTCTTGCGAATTTTGAGCTGTATCTGCAAAAAAAATCAACATCCTGTTCTATTAAAGCTTCTCAAGATCCCAACCGGCGGTTGTGTGTTCGTGGAGACTACAGTAGCGTGCCTCGGCTAACTTCCCCGCTATTAGCCCGTTCTGTTCCGGGGACAGATTAGCTGCCGTGATTAGCCTGACCTCTTTTTAATCATGCTGGTTCTGGCGCTGAGCCTCATTTCTTCTCTCTAATATCTCAGTTCCCCTCTATTTGCCTATTTTCACTAGAGGTTTGATCTTCCGCTTCTGCACTTTTAGCTTTTATTTGCTTCCATTGCTGTGCTAGTTGACCTCTTCCTAACCTGTCAAGCCAGCACAATATTTGTGCTCTCTCTCCTCTAAAGATCTGAGGCCAATTTTGTTTGCTGTTGGATTTGAACATATGGTTTTATGCAGATATATTCAAGTGCTCATTCTTTTTTATGTTTGTGCTAATTTTGGAATGAGAAAAGTGTTCTCAATAGTCTAAATGAATAAATAAATTATATCCATGGCAGCCTGGTGAGTGTATGAAAGAGATAGTGGGGCCGAGGAAGCGAATGAGTGTCTGCCTAATTAATGAGAAGTTAAGGAACTGAAACGCTCTCTGACCTCTGGCCTCATTTAGCATACTTTCTATTTCGTCTATCACTCACACTGTCTAAAGTCTGACCAGTCATTTGGTAAGACTATATCAGCCTTCAGCAATGCCTTTTTTTGGCGATTTTTGTCCGTGTTCTGATGTTAAAAATGATATGTTCTGGCAAGGATTAAATCTTCTGATAGCATAGCTTTCAGATCAGTTAATAACATTTCATCTCATCTCTGTTTCTTACTTTTAGCTTGTTTAATTCAGTGTCATATTTCTTTGTAACGTCTGTGCCTTTTCTGTTTAGCTGGACAGCTTAGGATTTTTCAAATGAGGTTCTGCTGAAAGGTTGTAAGCAGTCAACATTTTAAACTACTCCCATATCCCATGAATTTTGAGTATATCCAAATTAGCCAGTCACAGAGGCTAAAGCTAACAACTAGTCAAACAAAAGACGACGCACAGACATTTATAACGTTAAATCATCTTCAATCTCTGAAAACAGAGGTTGGTTAGCTACTTCTTCCTGTTTTACTTCAAAGAAAAAAAGAAAAAAAAAGAAAGCCTTGAACATAGATATGGCAGAGCCCTGCCTCAGCATTCACCGATTTTTCTACAAATTATTTGCAGAGCGCATATCTTAAATAATCAAAAGAAAGGTAGCACAGGAAAACACTTAGCCATAATGCTAATTGACACACTATTATTTGCTAGCATTTGCTAAGAGAAATTTACTTCCCCTGGCACTGATTTGGTGTTCCACCAAAAGTAGATGTTAGCTTCCGTGGCAGTGCTAAGACGTTTTCCACTGTGCGTATTAATACACATTGATTTCAATATTACAATAGGTAGCTGTTGGCGTTTGTTTGAGGGGTTCTCAAGTATTAGCTGTTAGCGGGCGGCTTTGGTCCCTAGTCCCCGGGAATATTTAAAGGGTGTCAAGTTTTAACCACTCACCTTCATAAATTGTGCTTATGATAATAGTTTAAACTCGATGTTGCTTTGCGAGGCAGACTTTATTCTGACAAGAAATATTGTAAAATTTCAATACCCATTCAGAACTTTACCTTTAACGCTCCATTTTCTTTTCATTTGCTTCTTCGAACTCCCCAACTCATATGCGGGCCTGTGCGTGCGGGTGTGTGTGTGCATGCTCAGACAGTATTCATACACACATTAGATCTGTTTCTGCTGGCGTCTTGTCTTCAGCACTGTCTAGGTATGTGATTTCTGTTCCCAGGGGTTGTTAAAGCTCTCTCTCACACTCAAAGGCACATGGGCCATCAAGCACCTCAACTCACCAACAAATGCACGCACTCACACAAGCAGACTCTCTCTCTCTAGCTCACCCATGCACACGCACACACACACGCACACATACTGGCTGGTACATCTCTGTCAATTAGCATGACAGATCCAGCGCTGTATCTTGTCTGATAGACACATATCTGCAAATTCAGAGTCCTGACAGAACTTCTTAGCCTCGGGTGTTTCTTTGTGCTCGCATTTCAATGTCAATCTGGGTTCTGTGCTTTTTATTTAATCTATGTTTACGGCTCTGTGTCTGTTTTGTCAATCTGTCTATTGCTGACACAAATGGTCGTCTTGTGTAGATAACACAGATGAGCACGACTTGGAAGGAAACATTGCATAGGGATTCAGATTCCATCTAATGGAGAGCTGTTTGAGCTGCCCTAGCTGGAGGAGTGTACTTTGTGCATCATTAAGTAGAAACTAAAGTGTATTTTTGCATAACTGCGTTATGGTTTATTCCCAATGCATTTTTGTACTTTTGTATTTGATTGCAGCAGTTGAGTTTATTAGTTGTACAGGTTCAACTTTTAAGGTTGGAAAGGGTAATATTCCCAGTGCTTTTTTTAATTATTAGTCAATTCTACAACTCAGCAAATAATGAAAGACCAAGCAAAAACACAAATATCTTCACAGGAAGTCTATTTCAATGAAAATGTTGCCATTAAGCTATAAACTGTAGGATTGTAAAATCCTATCTTCAGATTAAACAATAGCATTTCTATTGTTTTTATTGTTGGGGTAGGTGCGTGATGAACTCCCATGGTAATAAAACACACAGTATTTCTTGTCTAAAAGAAGTGTTTCTGCTATTATGTAGTTCTGGTCTTACTGTGTTGGGGGTCCATGGCCCTGTTTCTGAGCTGGTGTCTTGATGATTAAAAGAAGACATACTAATAGCAGAATAACAATATCTGTCAGTTTTGGCCTAAGAAAGCTCTGTGTTGTTTTTTTGATGATTGCTGTTAGTGGGGAGTTTGCATCCCCTGTGTTTAGTAGGCTCCCTTCTGCTGTTAAAGTTACCTGACTGGGAGTGTAAACTATTTTTCTCTGCCCCCACATCTGAACACCTTGCTTTTGATTATTTTCCAGAAGACAAGAAGTCCTCAGAATTATGTTTAGGTTTACTGCCTTCACAAACTGGGACTGCTAGCATGAATGTTTGCATCATTGAAGCAGCAACAAAAACCAGAGTTTGTCGCAATAGCGGAGAAAAAACATGAAAACACGGCATGGCGCAACTGGGAGAAGTCTGCTGAAGGGCCATGACTTGAGCAAAGACAAATGATGCGCAGAGATGCATAATTTTTCATCTCTGCTAGCTTAAAGATAAAGCCAGCAGTAAATGCTGCTTTAGCTCAGTTAATGGTTCTGCTAGAAAAGTTGGAAAATGTCTGCCTCATGCTACTGTTAGAACTGAAATTATGCGGAAAGGCCTCAAGATATTCAAAATAAGGTATGCTCTCAGGGTGGCCTTTTTGCATACATTCTAGTGTATACTTGTATTACCTGCGTGCAAGAAGTAGGTAACTGGTAGTTAGCTAGCTAGCTAACATTCTTCTACAAAAGCTAACATCCTTAAATAGAAGAATTTTAGCTAGCTAGCATGCTGGTTTTGTGTTTGGTTTATATACCAAAGACAAACCCAGCAGCCTAGCTAGCTAGCTAACATCCTTCTAATACAAAAAAAAGGTGTGGATCAGCAGCAAAGTGCCATAATGCTGCAGTGAACGTCTTATGTAAAATCCAATACAATAGTAGAGAATACCACCATCCATCAGCCAACCATGGTAACAGTTGGTTACCATAGAGACTGGATGTGAACTTGTGAATGGACAGCAGTTTCACTGACTTTACATAGCTTGGGTTTTAAGAGATGTGGCATTGAGATGGGGGAGTAATTATCACCTAATCAGGCATCCATGTTGCCAGGTTTAAAGGAAGATTTTCATGCTGGATGTCATCTGGACAACCCCCCCCCACCCCCACAATTTCACTGCATACTTTTGATACTTGCGTGTTCTGTAATAGGACTGCAGTGCAATGTGGCATTGAAAGATGCCGGTCACCTTTTGGTAGCTCATAAGAACGTTCACACTGTTAATCTCATCAATCTTCCAAGTGTGAATAGTAAAACAATGTAGTCACCTACAGTCTTTAGAGCAACACAGTTGTAACTTTATGACAAAGAAACATAAAAAATGATAAATTCCCAGTCTTAAATGAGCACCAATTAGTCTTTACAATGACAGAATGCACATCATAAAATTACACTGCAATAATTAGCATACCACCTCGTGGTACAGTATTGTCTTCCTTCCTGCCTTCTCGCTGACTGGAGAGATATTTCCTTAAATTGCATCACTGAGCCATCTCGTCTCTTCTTTTTGGCTTTAACATGCTGGCCTGCTGGCATTTAATAGGATAGCAGAGTATCATTTTCTGCTCCCATCACGGTAGATCAGAGGCTTATGACTCCCTACAGGTAAAAGATCATCTCTGGTCACGCTCCGCTCCTCTCTTCCCATTGGACGCATGCGACCCTCGGGGCTGATGGTTTGAAAACCCACGGATGGAGGGTGTGTACAGCGAAGGTGACAAAACGGGGGTCTGATCGCGAGATGAGAAGTCACATTCTCCTCAGTTTCTGCATCCCACAGCGCCTTTTGAAGCGAATGTCTCGGCCCATCACAAGTCTTCAAAGTTCCACTTGGCGTTTTGCGACAACTCTGCCTCGTCACCTTGGCTGCAGACTCAACAGCAACCGAAATGTGACTTCCTAATGCTTCCCCAACGAAAGCCCGCGTTGCTAAGCAACTCGCAGCCCGCAGTGGCAAGATACAGGGGTGCTTCCTAGCTGATGGGAGAGATGTGTGTGTGTGTGTGTGTGTGAGGGAGATGATATAGAAGTACATCTCGTATATAAAAACGCACAAACCGTCTGGGTCTTCACACCAGGGCATTCTGGACGATAAGCAGGATTCCTTCTGGCTACGCAGGATAAAACGAGATCGTAAAATCGCTCCTTTTCTTTCACGTCTCACATAAAAATTGATCTCTTCCCATAATTCCTCCTGAGAGACCCCATTGTGTCAGTGTGATAGTTGGTGGATTGTATGCATCCATATTCATGAGCAGGGAGATGGGAAAACAAAGTTGCAGTCTTTTATTTTATTTTAATTTTTTTGGTAAATGGATAGCATCTTGGAATGAGGGGATACATTTATCAATAATAAAAGCTGATAAAAGTTTAATGGTGTTTACCCCTCCTTTTCCACCCACAGAGTTGTTTGGTCAGTTATCTTTCCCCCACTACCCTTCCGCCGATACATTCCCGTACACACCACAGTGCAGTGGAATATACCGTATAAACTCCATTATGAATGAGAGTTCAGCCTTATCTACTTTGCTCGCGCCTCCTATTTTTGCTTGCCTTCCACTTTTTGCATTTCGCCTGTCGATCCCTCAGTGTTCATCTTTTTTTTTCCTCCTCCCGAATGCTCAGTATCACACCTTCCCTTCCCTCAACCACCCCCCCCCATCCTCCCACCCCACATCCATCCTCCCTACTCAGCTCTCCGGCCCGTTTTTTGCACCCCACCCCCTCACCCCACTTCTTTCTCCTTCCCTTTCCTTTCTTCCAACCCCCTCCTCTCATATGGCATGCACTGATACAGCCAACACAACAATATGCCACTATTTTCCTCCACCTCCTTAACTCCCCAGCTCCTGACTCAGGGCTGCTGCTAAGCCCTGTCAGCGGGCGGTTTGGGATACGCTGCTTTACACCAGCAGGATTTTCCACGCAGTTAGCCGTGATGCTTCGCCGTAACATGGGGGGCCGCGGGGCTCGGAGGCGCTCCTCCTGGCATTCCTCCCCGGCAACATATTTACAAGCTCAAAGCCCCTGACGGAATTTTGATGAAACATCAATTTAACATCTGTTGCGGTACACATGCCAGTATGTCTTGCTGGGTTGTTTCAGGGGTGTTTTAAGGACAGTCCAACATGCTCTGAAGATTACTGCATTCAGACTGTTAATTAGCTTTCTTCTTTAAGGGCGGGACGGGTTTGTTCAACTCAAACTAAAAGTACAGTTAAAGGGGAAGTATTTTGTATTTTCCAGGCACATGGCGCTACTTTATTTCACAATCAAGTAACTATTTTACATTCAGTTGTTATAAAAACACTGTTTTTGAGACAGTCTCAAAAACTACAGAATACAGGCATGTCAAAACAAGCTCAAGTCGTTCTCTGGATATTATTAGCTCGGAAAAAACCATTTAATAACATTAGTGGTCGATTGCAGTGTCAATCAAAAGGGGGGGTTCTACGCTGCCCAATAAAAGTGTCATAATTGACACTGGCAGAGTAAATCTCAGCCCTGGAAAATACAATGGAAAAACGGCATGCGGGCGTTCTGCTGCGAGTCAAAGGGGTTATAATACATTTGACTTTGTAATTTAACACCTTGAAATTGGACTTCTGTCTCTTTAAGAAACTCCTGTTCTTTCTGAAACTCCGCCTTCAGAAAGTCATCACAACATGGTTCCTTTTGAACCCTGTAGCAACGTTATCACCAGTGTTACCAGGTGTGATACACCCTTAGTTAGTTACCCTTAGTTGTCATTTGTTGGGGAAACCCTTTGGACGGAAGCTGGAGTACCTGGGCAGGATCCATTTATGCATGGGTAGAACATGCTTACTCCACTCAGAAAGACTTTGGGTTCGTATTCAAAATATGGTTCAACGGTGATGACTTTGTACCAAATGAAATAAACTGCAGAAAAACAAAAAAGTTGCAGTAAAGACAGCTGTCAAGACTATTATTAGTAGGGCTCCCTAAATGGGGTAATATTCTATGTGGCTCGTTCATATCTACACCTAGCTTTATAAAATGCTCGTCAGGTTTTAGCCTCACTGAGTCTAGTTGAGTGCTGATTTCTACCTTTAACTTTTTTGTTCAAAATCAATGTGTCCTTCCTACATTAAGCTGGAGGATGTTATTAGGCCCTCCCACTCACTAATATTATGACATACTCAGTGACCCAAAGGAACTACATGATGGCACTTCGATTATAAGGTTGTGTGTCATTGGCATCGACGTGATGAGAGAAACAAAGTTGCCTCTGACTTGGGGGAGCTTTGCACAGTTTCTGTTGATGGCAAGCAAAACTTTGATATTCCGTTAATGTGGAAAAATGTAAATTTCACAATTCGGGTATTTCCATTAAAAAAGAAATGCAATTAAAACCACACGTGGATAAGTTTGTTCCCATGATAAGTCATTTAAAAAAACAGCTGCGTCATCGTCCTCCTACCACTTCCTGTCGTCTTCGTCGTCTTTTCTGCCAGTAGTACCATGCGGTTGTTGATCATGTGACTCGGTTGATGCAAAAAACGTGTTTCCGTTGCAGTTTTGTGAAATACACTAAGTTTGAATTTTGAAAAACTACCATATCCACAACTCATGTTTTAAAAAACGAGTTTTTTTCTAAATTGGCATGTTTCCACGAAGCACATTTGTTGTTTTCGTTTTTCCAATTCGCAAAATAAAATACAGTCAGTGGAAACGTAGCTAACAACAAAGCTCTGCTTTTATTGTGCTGTTTATGCTTGCTGGTGATTAAACACTTTTCATTTGTAGCACCTACTGGTGATAGATAGATTGCAACATTGAATAAAACTGATTCTAGAAGATTTGCTCAGTGGAATTACAAGACAGTACATTAAAATAGTTGCTTTACTGCAAGAAATCCCTTACATGGTTCCAAAACGGTTGTTAGAGGAAATGCTGACAATAATATCGCTCCTTGTCTTAGTACCATGACAACTAGATGCCAATTCTTCCTCTCCTCAGGAGGGGAATGCCGAAAACTTTACAAAGCCCCAAAACCTCCACCACTTCATGTGATGGTAAGCAAAACAGGAAGTAAGATAGTCAAAGACAGCTGCGTACCGCTCCTCTCCTGTCAATCCCTCCTTTCTCCAAACCCTTCAAAGGACTTTGTTTGCTCTCACCTTTCACTTTTCTCTCCTCGCTGCCTTACCCGTTATTATTATGGAGGTAGGGTGACGAAAATAAAACTTTTTCTTCCAGAAAGAGTGCTGAACATGCCATAAAAGGGGTTGGGGAGTTAAAAAAGTATGGAAACTGAAAGAGGAAGGATGTTCATGAAATATTGAGTGTGACTGCAGCAGTTCTTTGTAATGTACTATCTGTCATTGTCATCCGGCATAAATGTGCGCATGTCTGCTCATGGATTGGCTTGAATTCACTGGTCTGTGCAGGTGTTTTGTCCGGTGCCAGATACCGGTTACCAAGAAACCCGTTTATGGAACTCATTTGAAGACTCAACCATGTCAGTCTTCGAAGAAAAATGATAGTGATCCATCAATCTTGATATTTCACTAGATGACCATTAACTTTTTCCTATAAGCTGTAAGGCGGTAGAACCCAGTCAAAAACACATGCAGTACATGTTTCAGAGTAAAAAATTGGTGATAAATTTGACAATAACAGCAAAAAAAACAAGACGTCCCATACTTAGTGTTAGAGTTTACCTGGCAAAACCATCTCTAGAGCACGGAAGCATGGTTTATGTTTCCAATGTCGTCTCAACAGATGTATGGTACAATCTACACTGTATGGTAGATTTGTGGCTCACCAAAAAAATGCCATGTTGGCTGATCTAATCAAAACAAGACGTAAAATACTCAAGAACCTGTTGAGATCCTGATGTTTGAAGTGCCAAAAAGTCAGCTTCTCTATATGCACGTTGAACTTTTCTGATTATTTTTTCCTACTATTTCACAACTACACACACTTTGTGCTGGTCCATCACATGAAAGATGTTGTCAGCGACGGGGGGGAGGAAACCTGATTCAATTTCTTACCTGATAGAATGAATGAATAGTAAAAATGTTTTCAGCGGCTTTTGGTAAAACCTTATCATCTTTGGCGAGAGGCAAAGATTAAGAGGACGAGTGTTTCAAAAGCCAAGACTGTGTTACATGTGATGAAACGTAGTGGAGAGAGAGACGTGTGCAGAATGGCGTCTGGCGAGAGTTCTCGTAAACACAATGAATAATAAGTATTCACAGCGGCTTGCTGGTATTGATTGCCCTTGTACTGTTTCTACCTGCTGAGGATTCACCCTCCAGATGTCATGAAAAAAAGAAGAGCCGAAGAAAACATCACAGGACGAGCTGAGTCTTTATCTTTAACATCCAACTTTTGTGTTACCTTACTTCACTTGGCTTCAGCCTCCGCTTGCATCCTGGTGGACGGTGAGATGAAAATCAGAGGAAATCAGTGGTAGAACATTAAGCTACCTCTTTGTTTTCCCTTCATTAAACAAGAAGAAAGAGGTTTTAATTGTGTACATGTTTCTCTGCGTGCGCGTGACGAAGCGAAAGTGTGCAAGTGCCGAGAAGAACCCAAGGGAGCAGAACACGGAGTGTGTTTTGAGGTGCTGATTAGTTTGATTGTGTTACTTCTGAAAGTGTGTCTGCGGGGAGTGGAGCGTGTAGCCGTCTTGCTTTCAGATTTTGACAGAGCGTATCCCTCTGCATCTTCCTTCTAATTGAAGTGGTGATGCCCCGAGGCATCACCACTTGTTGGCATGCTGACACCCATGAAGGTGTGTGTGTGTGTGTGTGTGTGTGGGTTTAACAGTGGGGCAGAACACTTGGAAACACCCCGTTCTTTCGCTTAATTATAGACCGCCGGCTGGGAAGGCAGAGGAAGAGAACGAAGGCAGGAGAGGAAGACATATTGATTAAATTAGTCAGATTATTCATATTTAATGTTTCCCTTTATCAACTTGTATCTGCTTTGACCTGGATGCTTGTCTGGTAATGGGTCCAGCTCATTCCCAACATCCCCCGATGTACAGTATTTGCTGGAAATGTATTTAACTGACACGGTCTGATTTCCACTTGTGAAACCAATTTACCTTTTTGGCTGAATGCGCCATTTTACAAATGTGGCTGATTGGGCTTTAACAAGACCTGGTGGCTTGACACAGACTAAATAGGTGAAGTAAAGTATTCTCTTCCAACCACCACATACTTGCTAAATCAGTCAAAGCTATTATTATGACACCCTGTATCTGTTTCCCACTTCAGTTATAGTTCTTTGTGACATGCTAGGTACCAATGTGAAAACAAAACACTGACAGAATAGCATGATGTATTTGATTTGAAAGAACTCTAATGCTACTGCGGACGGCTAACGACGCAAGCTAACATCTGCTTTTAAGCTCTCCATTTGTCTTAAGCTAAATGGCTAACCTTAGAAAACTGAGACGTTATTCGATTTCTTCTAATTTAAAAATCTATAGCACTCAGACTGATCAAAGCTTAACTGGGTAATTCTACACTGAACTCTGAGATACAAATTAAGATTTGGGAATTATTTTGTTTTATTTGAGACATAGAATCTGAATTATATGAACTAGTTGAATCTGGACAAAACCCTTCAAACATTAATCATATGACCACTTAGGAACAGAATAGTACAAAGCTGGTGAAAAACTGTGCAGGTCAGTTTTTTTTATTAGGTAACCATGTATTGCATGTGTGATAGAAGAGACTTTTGATGTAATAGTCATGTTTTTAGTATTTTATGCTTTGATGCTTTTAAAACTAAACTAAATTTCTCGGGTTGAATGTAAGTGTTAAGACTCGTGAACGGTGCTGCCATCTTTCCAGGTCGCTCTTGCAAATGAAGACTGTAAATCTCAACGAGGGTTTTTATCTGGTTAAAGGAAGCTTATTATTATTGTCGGCAAGCAAATGGCAATTCTGACTGACTGTCAACACTACGAAAGCTGATGCCAAGACAGCTGCATAGAGCCGTGGAGACTCTTTTAAGCTTTTATTCTTCTCTTGTTACCTTTTGACTTCTCCTTTGAAAATC
The DNA here is from genome assembly GCA_903067095.1 of Girardinus metallicus. Lineage (NCBI taxonomy): Eukaryota > Metazoa > Chordata > Actinopteri > Cyprinodontiformes > Poeciliidae > Girardinus > Girardinus metallicus. The sequence goes on along the minus strand of CAEGAE010012565.1, from coordinate 70,270 downwards.
TTTATGAGTAGGTGATTTTACATGACTTTCAAATCAAGTTCTGGGCAGCTGAAGGTATTTATGGGGATGGAGTTTTTGTCATGTTCCTCAGATCAAACTTTTAGGTCATTAAATACGTTAGTGGTGAATTATTTACCCCTGAATTCTGCTACAATACAACATAATGACTCATTTAGACTTCTTGTAATACAATGGAGGGCTAGCAAAAGGCTAGCTGACCTATCTTCGGTATAGGTTAGCGAGATAAATGATCATGTGGCAGCTAATGGGGTAAAAGAACGGCAGGTCATTTTTCCTCTTGGCCAGTGTGCTCACATTTACCTTCCTCTATGACTTTTAGGTCACACGTCACACACTCCGACACACACGCAAAAGGATGACAAACTGTCTATCGTGCTTAACCTTGTTAACCAGGTTGGGTGCAGACTGCAGCTTCAGTAGCAATCTATAATGTACGGGATAAATGTTTGGATGTAGGTGTGCAGCTCCAGTGTGTGTGTAGTGTTAACCTCCTTTTTCTTTCATTCGTTTGTGTCACAGTTGTGTTTAAGCCCTTCCACGTCGACCCCACGTTGACTGACATTATGGCTATCAAATTTGTCCCAGTTTCTTAACGTGCTCCTCTGTTGTGCCTCACATCATTTTTTTAACTTCTCATTCTGTTCCCTCGCCAACAATTTGATCATTTACTAGCACGCCTTCCTAGCAGATCCTTACCCAACGGTGCGGAACGGGAGCAGTGTCAGCCACAGGTGGGTTTCTTCCCCTTGCTTTCCCCCCGTCCCGACTCTCCTGTGGCTCATTTTGCTCTCGAATACAGTTTTAGATTTCAAACTGTACCAAAAGAGGTAAACCAGCCGCTTGTCAGGTGAGGCAAGCATAATGAGGTCACTGGAGGAAACGCATCCTTCTGTTTGCCGCTTGTTGTCTCTGCCTGTTGCTGTTGTCATCTTGTCGTGTTGCTTTCCTTAACTCGCCCTCCTCCACATGGTTCGAACGAGCATCCATGTTGGTGATCCTGCTGAACTGCGTGACACTGGGCATGTTTCATCCCTGCGAAGACATCAACTGTGACTCTGAGCGGTGCAAAATTCTACAGGTAAGTCCCTCACTCCGAGTCCTTTTGAATTTTCTTTCACAGTGTTTTGGTACTGGTGCAAAACACTGATTTGCTATAAAATATGTCCCATTGTGTTAACAAACACTGAAGAAGAAAACAAGCTGAACACCAACACATCAGGGCCATCTACAGCCGTGGCCCCTCGACCTTGCACTAAGGGCCCACTGTCCTCCTTGATTTAGATGTTCTTTGAAAAGGAATGAGTCATTAAAAGATTTCTGCAGACCTCAATGACACTCTTAGGAAATGGGTTATAGGGCTAGGGTTAATCCAATCATTTGTATGAAGTGTGATGGAATAGATAATCTCTAAGACATGCAGGACAGTGGGTTCTGAGAAACGGGGTTGGGTGGTTTTGCAGAACGGCTCGGGATTGGTGAAAGATGGGAGAGACCTTCAGTTGAAGGGCCTTGAGACAAAAATGTAAAACAAACTATGAATTCCTCCTAATTGTTTGAAACATCTGGAAAACCTATTTCTTTTAAATGAAAAGGTAAAAGTCTCCATGGTTCTTTGGTCAGTAGAGTCTTTCTCCCCTACCCTTCTTCCGTAGTCTCTGTAGTGCTTTAGTCAGTAATATTTGACCTCCATAGCATGTTCCTTGGTCAGTAATGTCTCTCCATCTTTGCCTACATCCTGACACCAGGAAATGGACATTTTTAACAGACATGCTAGTGACTTCCTCTACAGTTTTGGGTCTTTGTCCACAGATCCAGCGACATGAAGATTGAAATTTTGGATCTGTGACCAGCAAGCTTCCCAAGTTTTAACAACAAAAGTGACCACATGAAACTGTAGTCAATTCTCAAAAAACGGAAATAGAAACAGAAGTCAACAAACTGAATATCTTCACCTGCTAATCAGACAAGAATGGCTCACCATGAGGATTACAAAATACATTTAAAAAAAGGCTAAACACTGTAAAATGTAGATCGTTACAAGAGTTTGATGCATTTGCCAATAAAAGTGTATGTTCAGTTTACTATATAAAATAAAAGGCTCTCCCACCCCCAAAAAATAAATAGACATTTGTTTCACTGCCCAAAGCGTCGGCCATGACTGTAGGCAACAGAGGCTTCACAACCTCAAAGCAATCTCCCAGCAGCCTGTTCAGAGCAGCGGCCCTCTTGATTTCCCCCACGGTGGGACAAATTATGTCTTTTCAAGCTTGACCTGACATTTCCCATAGTGCTACTCCATTTCAGCAGTTTGTGAAGCCCCTAGCTGCCTGGAAAATGCCTTTATCGTTTGCGCCTCACACCACCACTCTGTAAGACAAATTGAGGTTATTCAGGTGATGTGTTTAATTTTGTCTAGCTTGATTAAGTTCTTTTGGAACTTCTTTTACTAATACCTAACACTGAGCCCTGTGTACCCTGCTTAAGTAGCAATTCCTGTGATGGGTAAAACGGACATGGTGAAGAAAACTGCATATTTATACTCCTTAAATCACTTCCATTTCTTTATTAGGGTTTAAAATATTAAAATAACTGCATAATTTTCAAGAAGGTGTTGCAGATTAAGATTTAGAAAGCACAATGTATTCTGTCTTCTTTGTGCTGATTGCCTTAAATAAAATCTGTTGACAGGAGAACTTATAGTCGACCAGAGGTACAGGTGTAGGGTTCAAAAGACTTGACACTAAAGGACATATTCGCCTTCCAGGGGCACAAGAGCACTAGAGACACACCCAGAACTACACTGGCAGGGGTTATGTCAAAGCATATTCACATAGTGGCAGAATAAAAAGCTGTCGAGTTGCTTTTTATCAGAAGCAACAGGAAAGCTGGTGAAATCGATGGTGTTCTATGGATTAAATACGACGAGAAGGAAAACAAAGAACCTGAACATTGAGTTTTAAATCACAGGGTATCGATATGGTTGAATGTCCTCGTCAAAGTCCAGACCTAAATCACAATCTGTCACTCTGACCACAATCTGATGAAGAATGAGCAGCTTTAATAAGATCAAAAAGTAACAATTTAAGCTCCGTGCTGCAAAAGATGCTTTTCCAAAGTACTGACAGGCTATGTAAATGCGTGCCATGTTTACTTTTTCTGCCTTTTCACAAATATGTAAAATTGACTTTTTTGATATTTAATAATAGGATTATATCATGTTGTAATGCTATTACCTCATCAAAAACATACCTGTAGTGGTGCCTTGATTCTTTCACGAATGTTTCACAAATCTTTTAATCTCCCGTGGCAACCATTCAGCTGTGTAAAATGCCTGGATGGGCCTAGTTCTGCTTTTGAGATGCCTTGAAACTACAGTTTTCAAGCTTCCACCTCATAGAGCAGCCCTGTCCTGCGTCCCCCACACTCAGCTCCTTCAGACTAGCCAGCAGCAAATAGCAAGGACATGTTGGAACAGCACATCTGCTGAGCTCATTATACCAGCTACTTCTTATTGAAACGCTGGTAGAAATGTTGTTAAAGGGTTAAGAGAGGAGCCATGTTGTGATGACTTCCTGTAGGAAGAGCACAAAGCGTTAAATTATGAAGTCAAAATTCTTTAAATCATATTTGATATATACAGCATTTTTATAACAACTGAAGGTAGTATAGTTATTTGATTATGCAATAAAATGGCACCAAGTGGCTGGAAAACGCATATTATTAACCCTTTATTAAAATACACTTAGGTTTGGAGGTTAATTATGAAAACAATGTCTTATAGATAATTTTGCAAGCCACTGTAGATGGACCTTTGAGCAGTCGTCAGCTCGGAACTTAAAAATAAATGAGCTGGTAATGACCTCACTTCTCACTTGAGCTTTACTTCATTATTTGGTGAAAGTAACGACGTCACACATGACGAGTCTTTATTCAATAAAACAAGCACCACCAGCTGAAAACCCTCCCACTGGGATGAAGCGGACAGACACATATCCAAACGCCGAACGCCAGCAGACATGCCAACATCAAAAACTCCACATTTGCATCGCGCATCGCAAGCCCGTGCGCTCGTTGTTCAAACACAAGCGAAACAGTCAACGGGGCTCAGAGAGGCTGAAAACTCCAGGGAGAGAACTGCTCTCTCCGAAAGTTTTTCTGTTTTCCTGACCTTTTTGCAGTCCTCTCCTTTTTCATTATCCAAGATGGAAAACAAACAACAGTGCCGCGTTCGGGGGCGTTGCCATTAATTTATCGACCTTCTTTAACACCATAAAAGCTAATGGAGGTACACTGATGCTTGTACTGTGAAATACAGAGAAGGAAAATAACTTCTGCATCGGGTGAGGGATCCTAGCGGCGAGGCGCGGCGGGGCTACATCAGCTCTCTCCGATGCCGTTTGTCTTGTGCGGTGAGAAGACGAGGCGCTTGCTAAGTGGCTCCAAATAGATAGAACTAAGTCATCCTATTTTCTCGTCCGCTGACTCCGAGGAATGAGCAGCTTCATCCTAAAAAGAAAAATCTCTGTCATTTGGGAAAGAACAGACCTCCCTTTGCGCACTCTTTTTGGGATTATATTGAGTTTTAGTGGTTCAAACGTTTATAGTCTTTGATGCATTTTAAGTCGAATGTTTATTTCAATCTTCCAGAAGATAAATGCATCCACTTCCATCTCTTTTACCTAATATGGACTTGTATTTTAAGAGGAAGAAAAAAGGGCAAAGCAAAGAAGAGGAAAGGAAAGGGATGGCTTGTAGCATAAAACAAATTAAAATCATAACTCTTTGAAGAGAACAAATAGGAGGAAATTAAGTGAGACTTAATGTTTAGGGAATGAAAAGAAGAAAATGGAAAAAGAAGGGGAGAGGATATAAATCAAACGAGAAGGAAAACAGAACAGAATGAGCAAAAGAAGGAAACACCATGAAAAAAGAAGGAATTTTCGAAGGAAATATTTGCCAAGACAACTTTGAAATGGCAAATTGGACAAGAAAAATAATGAGTTGGCAGGAACAAAACGTGAACAGAGTAAAAAGAACAAATGCAGTTAAATTAATGGTTAGAAGAAATAGACAACAAATCGAGAGAGGAGAGAGAATAAACTGGAAAAATGCAGGACAGATAATGGAATAGCACCAGATGAAAAAGAATAATATGAAAAGAAAGAATGAAAGTCCATCCAACCACAGTTTTTCATTTCCCTGAGATTAGTTTGCCGGGACAACAGGTCTAGAAGGGACATGCAGAGAACCCTCTCCCCAGTCAACTCTCCAGCTCAATCTGGGAGACCCCTAGGGATTCCCAGGACAGAAGAAACATACGGTCCTTCTTGTTCGATCTCGGACCTGGGGTTTCCTCCTACTGGGACATGCCCAGAAAATCCCCAAAGGCCGGCACTCGGGAGGATTTCTGATCAGATTCCCAATCCATTCATCTGACCCATTTCAACATTAAAGGGCAGACATTCTACTACTTTTAGAGTATCCAGAGAATGCAGACAGATCAAGAGTTTATTGATCAGCTTAATCGTCATTGGGAAAGGTCAACGCAGCACATGCATTGCAGATACTCGTGAGTGGGATGCCAGGAGAACCCATCCATCTGTTGTCTGTACTCGCTGGTCCTTGTACCTCCAGCAGTTATTGGGCAGAAGACGAGGTATTCCCTAGACATGGCGCCAGACCATCAAAGGACAACGTAAAGACAGACGGGACAAACCCTAAGGACAACTTGGAGAGACCATTTGACCTAACAGTCATGTTCTTGGACTGTAGGAGGAAGGCAGAGTACCCGGACAGAGCACACACAAGCACAGGGAGAGCACACAAACCGCATGCAGAAAGACCCCAGGCTGGAATTTCAACCTAGGACCTTTTTCCGTAAGGTAACATCTCTCAGCCGTGCTACTGTACAGCCCCACACCAAGAGAATGAAAGGCAGACACAAAAGGAGCGACCACTTAAAAACAAGGAGTGTAATATGACAACATTGAAGGAAAGGAAACTTGTTGAAAGAAAAGCTGAAAGTAGGGGGTTGAAAAACAAAGGAAGGCCTGACGTTAATAGCAGTTACAGTTGCAGTGAATAACACACATTATCTCTTCATTGTGGCAAAAGCTAGTGAGTGGGATCTAATAAGCAGCAGGAGAACAAGTTTTCCTCTAAAGTCATTTCTCACAATGATATGAGTTTACAGATTAATTAAAGAAAGGGGTTGAGGTGATTGATGGATTGAACGTGGGGATGTGTCATTGAGGGGGATGTGGAGGGAACTCCTGATAAAGGTTTGGATGGTGGTGACTCAGTGTGGGGGTGCAGTATTCAAGCAACGGTCTTTTCTCTAACCACACCAACATCCAGATGGAACCTGGAACAAAGAGGAGTGGATGAAGAATGAGAATTGAAAGTAGGGATGAGGGTGATGGGATGAAGAGCAGGAGGAGGGATGAGGTGATGTCAGGGAGGGTGAGTTTGAGGGATTGTGACGGACAGTGAAGCATAGGTGAACTGACTAAATGGACTGTTGCATAATTTTATCTGCTCCCCAAACTAATCTTAAGTTGATTTCATGTGTTCCAAGTAGGAACAATAGGCAAGCATCAAGATTTGAGTGAAATTGACATTAACAAATTTTTATGGTGAAATGACATCTTGAAAATTGCAGCTCTTGTGAGATATTACTGTTCTATAGGGTTCTATAGAGGTGGCACAAGATGCCACCCTGGGCAGTTAGCCATGTTGCCCATATCAGAAACCACCACTGGCTCCAAGGAAGGAACAGTGGTGAACAGGTGTCAGACCAAAGTTCAATAATATAGCTCACATTGCTAAAGAAGTAATTGCAGGTTCTGATAATGCAGGTGTCAAAATGCAAAGAATCACATTTTATTGTAAAGAATTGTAATTGTATTGTATTGTAACAAGAATTTGGTTTATTTAGTCTTTCATAAGAGAAGAATAAGGGGTTCATTTGTTAGTCATATTTTCATCATGTTATTCAGCCATAACTGTTGCAGTTTTAGCTAAATATTTAGCTCACTAACAAATATTTTTTTAAATGTTGATGTTTATTAAATCCTTCAACAATTAAACAACAGAGACAGTGAAACAGATGCTGACAATATGAATACTGTAAAGTATACAACATTGAACAGTTATACAGAGAAGGACTTGAGTTTTTAACATTTTTCCCCAATCCATATCCCCCGATACCAAACTAATCTAATTCCAAGCTAAATATTGGAGCAAATATTTAGCTCCAAGTTAAGTCCAAAAGGTTAAGCTAACTATAAATAGTTAGCTTGCAAAATAGTTAACTGTCATCTCCTATTTAGCAATAGGAGATGTCTAAATAGGAGACATCCTATTTAGAGATTTTGAATGTGGGGACATGTCAACGACAGGGGGAGGGGGCCTCCTCATAAAGGTTTGGAGCTAAATATTTAAATATTTAGCTGTTATATTTAGCTAGCTAGCTTCAAACTAGATATTTAGTTAGCAAGCTAAATATTTAGCTTCACACTAAATATTTAGTTAACAAGCCAAATATTTAGCTTCAAACTAAACATTTAGTTTGAAGCTAAATATGTGGGTTAACCCAAAATATTATGCCTCAGTACATGAAGAATGCTGCACACCATGGCCAAAAAACACCAACATTAGTAAAGTAACACAATAGAAGTTTGAAGAGAAAGGTAGATGATAAGAGAGGAAAACAGAATGTGACCGGACAATGTGCAGAACAGGAGGCATTGAGATAAAAAAAAAAAGGAGCCGAGGAGTTGAGGTTCAGATTCTGCTGTTGCCACGGCAGCCCGAGCCCTTCCACGCTCTCTGACTTCTCTGCTCAGGGTTATGAGATGTGATTTAATTTGGCGAGTCTCTTCTGGGGAGCTCAGATGAACTCGCAGCCCAAAGGTTAAATACACTGTTAGTAATTGCCCCGCTTCCTCCATTTCAATCTCGGTGTCATCTATAGAGATGGTAAAGGCACATGACCTACACACTTTATTCTATGATCTGACTCTCGTCACAGAGCAGACACCTTCCCTGAACTTGTATTGTTTCTATTAGCTTGGCTTGGCTTTATTTCATTCCGTTTAGATATATTTGGTCAGGAACCAAACATAAGCAATGTCACAAAGCAACCGTTGCCCTTTACACAGGCCTTCTAGCTACCAGCTCATTTATAGACATGGGTTCTGTTTGTGCTTTTCTAATAAAAACGGTACAGTGGGGAAAAATAAACATATATTCTAAAAAGGTTACGACAAAAATGCTTTGTAAACTAACAAGTAGTCCATGAAAAATGTAGTAATTTTGCTGATACAATTTGCTCCACATTCTAACTTTTACAATACATAGAAAGTCTTTTATAAACCCACTAGTCTGGTCAATGTGCTTCACCAGCACTCCATCACTGTTAAATGTGGTCATGAGACATTCAGTGAAAACCAGTTTTCAATAATTTGAGATATTCAAACCGTAAAGACCTCAAATAGATTTTCCTGAGGACTTCCCAGGTTTTAGCCATGTCCTTTGGTCACCTTGGAGTTGCCTGTTGCCTGAGTCGTAACCGTTTTGTCTTTGGATCCATCCAAATGTTAGTTTTCCATTGCCTTCAAAGTATTTCTAGGTTTTGTTTCCATTTGAAACTGTCATTTTCGTCACTTTCTTCTTATATTTCTTTGCTCCTCCAATCAATCTTTTAATCAAACTCCCCTGTTCTTCTGAACACTGTCTTCAACAACCAGTTTTATTTAGGTCTTCAAAAAGCACTACACTGTAACCAGCACGTACAACCTTTTCTTCTTTCTGGCTCTTGTGTTTTCCACTTTTGTTTTTGTTTTTACAGATCTGATGACCTCACCGATTAAAACTCTCTACTGCAATTATTTCGAGCTCTTTCAAATAACAATTTCGTGTATAATGATCGTTGGATCCGGTGGCTTTCTGTTGCTCGCCTGCACCTACTGGTTAATTAGTCGTCGTGTGGAAATGTAAAAATTCGATTGAAACCGGGTTGTGATGCTGGACTCTATGCAGCAGTAGACAGTTGCAGATTCTTTGTGGACATAGTCAGAGCCAAGAGTCGAACAGTCAATGTAAACAAACCATTTCTTAACAGACTCTCCGATCTTTACAAGCCTTTCCGATGCCAAAAAGCAAATAAATATAGCATTACTGCTATGTTTTTCAGAGCTATAATCCTCCTTCTAACAGTTTATCCCTTTTGGCAAACAGACCTTGGATGATGTGTTTGATACAGAAGACGACACATCAGAGAGCTCTCCAGCTCCGAGGGAAGAAAGTAAAGGCATGAGCTAAGGTCTGACTGATAGAGAAGTTTCAAAGAAGTGTCAAAATTGTACCATCTCACTTTCTTTCTTTCTTTTCTTCCTTCCTTCTTTTTACCCCAAAAGGACAAATTTCAAAGGAACAACATTCCTTTCTGAACAGCAGAGCTCATACTCCCCTACCACCCAAGCAGTGACAGTACAATGTGATGTCAGCCCAAAGCTAATAAAGCTGTTGTCAGTACTGTTTGAACAGAGGATTAGAGAGATACACCCAGAGAAGACAGCCTGGAGAGTGGGACCGGTGCTGTGAAGAGGAGCCGCTGTGGAAAGCGCCCCACCTCTAAACTTGCGTTTGTGACCTCACCATGACGAAACGTTGTGGGCAGCCGGTGTCTGTGCGCTCTGAATTGGCGGTGATTGAGCCCACAATATTATCTCCCCTCTACCTGTGAGGAGTGGATCTGGGCCTGAATGGCAGATTACAGTTAGCCTGATCTATTGTTCTCTCCACATGAGGCGTACGCCGCCTTTACCGCCACTTACGGCTCTCCGCGCGCTTGTGCATGTGATGAAAGCACCTGACCCCAATGATAATGGCATTTAGACTTTGTGACAGGCAAAATTAGCATAGAGAGTGGCTGAGTTTTATTTTTGGGCAAGGGCGTAGGGAAGGGTTTTCACAGAATCGAGGGCAGCCGTTTCAGTCAAAAACCAATCTGACGGCTGATGGTGTCGTCTGCATGGATGGCCTTTAGTCCTCCACACAAACCCTTAGTGTCTTGCTAAAGTGTTTGTAGTCTTAAATTTTTCAGATTTTGTCTCCCCCTGAAAGCTCAGTTACCAGTGAGTTTGTTTGGATTTTCAAATTAGACCAACATACAGTAGATTAATTGGAAACCTGAAGAAAAAAGGTGCATGATGTTCAAAATGTTGGTGAACCAGCAGCATCAAGAAACGCTGTATGCAAGTCTGGTAAATTTATGGAAAGGCTTTTTTTAAGTTCTTACTAGCACTAGTGGCCCTTATTTGCCGATCAGATAGGAAGTAGTAGAGAGAGAAGAGGGGAAGGCATTCAGCAAAGGTCCCAGAGTCGGGAATCGAACCCAAGGTTCTAGGTACTAGGTTTCCTACGAGACATGTACAAAAACAAAGCAAACCTGCAAAAGAAGGAGCTCTGGTCAGACGACACCGAAGTGGAACATGCAAAACTAATCATGAGGATAGGACTGGACATTAAATTGCACACGTGGTCAATATCAATAGAAAATACATCCAATAGAATCTTCAGTAGTTTCACTGGTGTCTGATACATAATCAAACAGCATTCTGGGAGATGTAGGCAGATGGAACTCTTTAGCCGCTCAATGTAACAGCTAGCTGAGAAGAAAAGCCTCCAAGTCCTTTATGGAGAGGCACTTATTGGACTGTGTTTACAGCATGAACACAGAGATTATATTTCTTTAACATTAGCTAATTTATGCATCATATTTATAGTTTCTACAGGAGTAACTATTGCACTTTAATTGATTTGTAATGGTTTAAAGCAAAGTTTAACAGTTTCTCATTGCATGGTGAATCAGATGTAATTTAAAGATGACTAATAAACCTTAAATGTGCTAATTTCTGCTTGACTGCTAATGGTACAGGATTTGAATTTGTAACCTACAGACAAATTACCTGGCTCGCGTTTTAGAAAAAAGTCATTTTTTGCTCTGATTCATTAAACATTCCATCTGCAGATGTGAAAGATGGAACAGACATATCCTGAAAGTCTAAATGCGGTTAAATGTGGTTTTACAAAGTTTTACTCACAGGGGCTGAACATCAAATATCAAGAATATTATGATTTAGTTTGGACTGGATCCAGACTCCGCATGCGAGGTTGACATCATATTTCCTTATTAAAAAGATAAACATAAATGGTTGATGTGGTGGCTTTTTGTTAAAGTGTTTGTGCAGTTTTACCCATGTTGTGATTCATTCATCTGTGATTCATGCTTTTTCTTCCTTTTGAGACAACATTTTTTTTTTTTAAGGTTACACAAGCAAGCGACTTCTGCCGGAAAAACTTGAAGCTATTGTTCCCCCAAAATTAATTTTGTTCAATTTTACTCATTTAATAAAAGTATATTCAACTAGTATTGAGACCAGAGAAGTGGAATCATAGTGAAACTAGTTCCAACTTTCCCTCCACAGCTCTGCCACAACACACACAGAAATCAAAATCTATAATCAAATATCTTGGAACACTTAAAATGACAGATTTATTTTGCATATCTCATATTGTCAGAAAGGTTTTAGATGTTGAAATCATAATTTATGAGTTCTATTTCAGAGTAGGTTTGGATAGTTATTCCAGTGCAAATTCAACATGATTAAAGAGAGAGCTAACCTTAGCATTGTTAATAGCGAGTGGCATGGCTAGCAATACTAACGTTTCCTGTAAGGCAGGGGCCTCCAGGTCCAAGTGGTGGAGTTCCTGTAAAGTCGAGGACTTTAGAAGAGACTCACTGTTTTAGAAAAAAACTAATTTCTTCCAAATCTACCTTATAAGCTAATCAAAAGTACAATAGGTAAAATGTTCACTCTTTTTTTAATGGTATTATCAATGAGAGGTGAATATGCCTCAATAGCAAAAAGTTTCCTTCCAAAAAGCGTCCAACAAGTTCAGTGTTTCCTCTATTTGCTAGCTTTAAGACGTTAACAACTTCCACACTGAAGAGTGTTAAGGCTTCTACATACTGCCCATATTCTGTGAGCTACATTGTTCAGGGACGGTTGAGATTTCATAGTTTAGTGCCTACATTTCCTGTAATTCTCTCAATTCCTTCAAAATTCCTTCAATACCCAGAGTCAGGATGGATGCCAGCAAGTTTGAGCTAGTTGGGCGCTTTGCCATGTTTCTTCTCCATCGAAAAAATTGACCTTTGCCTCGACGTGTCCGGCTGATGTCCGCTTTGAGTAGAGTAGAGGTTGAGTACGCTCGGACCTCTATGGGGTGGGGGTCTTTACTGTTATCATTATGTGTTGGCGCTTAGCATGGTGAATTCAGAAATAGAAAAAAATTCAACTGGACAGTCACAACTCAGATCTGGTCAAGCTAATAATAAACCACTTGTGATCACCAAATAATAGTTTCAAAATGAAACTTTTTAGCGCCAGAACTAGGAAACAAACATAGGAGCAGCATCTTGTAAAAGCAAAATGGTTTATCGTTATAACGAGATATAAAATCGTGTTTATCTGACAGATTGCCATCTTCTCACTCTTTCTTCAAGACGCCACTTAAACGTCTCACCAGGTGTTGCCGTTTCCTGTTTTGAGCTTTCTCGTTTAAATTGGAGCATATCTTGCGTTTAACGAGATATAAATCTCGAAACATTCTCGCTTTGCATCTCGTTATAACAAGAAACTTTTCTCATTCAAATCAGTAGAGGTCAAAGGGTTCCTCTGCGCCTCATGCAGAACATCAATATGTTTGTTGGCTGCCTCATAGTAAATCCTTTCGTGATCCCTCCCTAACAGCAGTCTTTGCTTAAATGTGAAAACACTTGTTGTTGGTTCCCCCCAACCCCCTCTCCCCCCATCCATAAACGACGAGCATGCTTGCGTTTAGTCCGCCGGAGCTGCCGGACTTCACACTTGGGTGCCATACTGTATCTAATAGCTTTGACGCTCGAGCGTTCGACATTAGGGAGTGTTTAAGTGCTCTCATCATTAGTGATTAAGAGCACTTAGAGCATAAAGGCTGCGCCCGGGAGGCGATGAGACGGCTGCGCAATGTCAGCACTCGCTTCGGCAATCCGCAACAAAGCACGCCTGATGTCTGTGCGCCTGGTCCACACGTGTGTTTACCCTCGGTCTCAGGCAATGTGAGAGGAAACATGGGCGTTCACGCAGGAAGACACATGAAAAGGGAGTTGTGTGAGGTTAGGCGGCAGCAACATGGACGGGGAGAACGAGGATTTCTGACGTGTTTTATCTGTCTGTGCTAACAAAATTCAAATTACTTGTACTGTTTTACGTGTTGTTGCTTTACAACCACAAGCTTTGATGTACTGTAGACTCAAATTAGTGCATAATTGTGAAAAAGGTAAAGCAAAAGGGAAAGGGACAGAGATAATAGGTTGGGGATAACATCACCTTGGGGTACATTCACACTCTTAACTCTAAAGTCTGTGACGTACGGTTCGTTTAGTGAAGTGTGAGAGTGAAATCAAACTCTGATGCGAACCAAAAAAAGCTAACTCTACCCTAGGTGATGTTAAAGTGAACTTTGGTGTGATTCAAATGCACATGTGACCAGAGACTGCTCCCAAAGCAGGAAGTAGACTATAGCGCAGGGCATTGTGGGTAAATGGAACCAAAACAAACGCGAGAGTCTACTGCTAAAGGAAGAAATTCTTGTGGTCTTTTGCCACAAAGGAGAAATCTTACAACCTTTAAAATCTGATGCCACTCCAGATTTTACATTTCGTGAAGAAGGAAGTTGCGTTCACTGTCTTCTTCAGAGGTTTTCATGTTGTGTCCAGGTGGTTCCTGGTGCAGCGCCACCGCAGGCGAGCACATGAACAGGTTTTTCAATTAGTTTGCTTCATTTGGCCAGCTGAAAATTAAACAAATGTCGCAACTTTGATTCCCAGTTGAACCACGTGTATCGGTCTATCACCCTTGGGGTGCGCGGAAAGAGTACAGACCTTATTGGCACTTTTGTGTGCAGTTTGCCGAAAGCTATGTAGGGGACACAGCAAACATGGTGTAGAAGTTGCTAAGAGACCATAGCGAGTCTAGTAGTGGCTGAATACAAATCCATAAGGCACTTTTTACATTTTGAAAACAATGTATGACTTTTCAGCCACTTTACCCTCATATAAAGTCACACAATGTGGACATGTTTAAGGGCTGTGGAGTCTTTGGCGAGGCTCCGTCTATGTCGGTGAGTTGGCTAAAAGACCCTGGTGAGGTAAGCATAAAAAAAAACCCGATGCAAACCGCCCATAGACTCTCACACGGCCGCCGAACATACATTCAAGCCACTGTGGGATGCGCAATATACAGCAATAAGGGAGCGATACACCCCACCACTCCCTGCGATACAGAAGGAGGCAGTGGGAGAAGAGATAAGAGGAAGATGAGAGAGATGGAAGACTGTGGTAGACTGCACGAGGAGGTGGAAGAATGCCAGTAGCTCACAGTCAGTGCAGCAGGAATCCCATCCAGATGTTGGTGCCGAGAGGCGAGAGCAGAAATGCGGATAAGAAAGAAGAAGGACCTGCTTTTTCATCACCGGCGCAGAGAGATTTGTGCATAGAACAGATAAAGCCGTAACCAGCGGAGTTTGTCCTCTGCGTACATACTCGTTAACCTACAACGCCTTGCTGTAAATGTATCACCCCCCCTCCCACCCTCACTCATCTACTGCCACATAAAATGCCAGCTATTGTAGGATCCCTATCTTAAAAAAAGCGTCCCTAATGGCCGCTTGGCAAGCAAATGGCCGTCTGGACGCGTGTGGCGTCTCTACATTCACCCTAATTGCTCTCTAGCGATTAACCTCAGTCCACGCGGTTTATCGTGTGAAGCGTTTTCGGCGGCTGATGTTGTGTGCCTGGTGGGTCTTTTTTTTTTTTTTTTTTTTACAGGACCTGTCTGGTTGCACAGGAAGTGAAGGCTTTCCCATATCTGGCAGCAGCGACCGTGCTTTGTTTGCAACAAATACAGAGGATTTGTAGCACATAATGAAATGAGAACTTTCTGTACTGGCATGGATTAACGGATAAAGCCGAAAAACACAGTAGAACGCATTAGAAATTACTTATTCGGCTAATTCTGTCTAGGTTGCTACAGGCTGTTGTATAACCACCCATCTTATTGTTTGAGCTTATTTTTCTACCTTTAATTGGATATACAGTGACATAGTTTTACGTTTCTTTCAGGTCAAACAGGTCAGTTTTATGACGTGGAATTGTAACAAACCTCCGACAAACAAAACAGTTCTAGTGGTGGAAGTATTACACAAAACATTTGGTGAAGCATTTCAGCCAATATTAAGGCAAAGAAGATTTTCCAAAAAATCTTTGATCAAGTCACGCATCAGGTCTGTGAAGTTATTTGCAGCAAACCACAAAGAAATCGATGTTGGAGCTTAAGGATCTGATCTTCAGATTTCAAATAAGGAGCGCTAAATTGCTTGTGCAGAAAATGTTTCATAGAAGCCTGTAGAGAAACTTTGAGGGGTATTTTTGTGTTTTATCTTAAATGTCCCTTGGCTACTTTATCTTTTTGTGCTTTGTCTCATGGTGATTAAATAATCCTTTTTGTTTGTTAAATAACGTTGTGCAATATCAAAGATTAGTCACGTAGGTTGTCTAAAATGGGAAAAGACTTTTTGGAACAATGTATAATTACGATGCCATGTTGGGACCATTGTAGATGGAAAAAAATTGGTATATTTCCTCCAAAACGTAAAAAAAAAAAAGGAAAAAAAAGTCAAATTTTTGACCTTAGAAACTCAGAAATGTGCCAGCTCTTAGTTATTTATAGAAAATATTTTTACTTTTCAAACTCTGAAATTTCCATGTTTTTTCTGCAAAATACCTGAGAAAAAATTCAGATTTTGAATTGTTTTTTTTGTTTTCTTTGTGCAAATTTTCAACTTTTCAAACTCACAGATTTCCAAGTTTCTTCTAGAAAATGTCTGAGCTTAATCTCCAAATTTGAGGGTTTTTTTCAAGCCAATTTTTGACATTTGGGGCTCGGAAATTTCCAAGTTCAGTCAGGAAAACGTCTGAAATTAATCTCAAAATTTCAGATTTTTTTAAAATAGAAATTTACTCTTTTTTTTTTTTCCATATTTAAACGGCCCTAATACGTCATCATATATAATTGATTCCTCAAGTTTAATTTTCTCTTTATACTCTGCTTATACATCTGCTTCCCAAAAAGTTCCAGTACTTCCTCTGTTTCTGAGTCTCATGTGTGCTAATGCAGTTAGATGGTAGAAATTAGAGTAGTGTGCGTGTGTGTGGGGGTGTGTGTGTGTGTGTGTGATCGAGCGCTGGGCCGTTCAGAACAGGCCACTGGTGTCAAATCCCTCCAAGGCGAGCGTGTGACGTTTCGGCTCCTCCGCCGTCCACATGGACGAGTAGCCAGTGAACCGTACGCTCCAGACAGGCCGAGTCTGGCCTGTTTGGCAAGATTCATCTAAACTCTGCTGGATGTGTCATAATGTAAAATAAAACGTGGCAAATTTTGTGCAAGTGCGTTCAGTTTTGTTGTCAGGATTCTGACTTGAATCTCAGAATTTGGATTCTAATCTCAGAATTTTGATTACAATCTAAGAATTTAGATTTTAATTCTGACTTGAATCTGAGAATTTAGATTTTAATCTCAAAATTCTAACTTTAATATCAGAATTTGGATTTTAACTCCGATTATTCAGATAGTTCAGATTTTAATTTGGATTTTAATCTCTGAATTCCAATTAAAATTTTAAAAAATTACATGAGTTTTTGTTTTATTCTGACTTTAATCTCAGAATTTGGATTTTAATCTTATTATTTTGACTGTATTGACAGAGATGTGAGTTATGCGCTTGTGAATTTTTTGCCCTAATCCTCTTCCGTACGTCACCCCTTTCACATGAGTAAAAACATCCAGCACGATCTATGTTTCCATTGACGTCTGATGTTTTTCAAGCGATGCTTTAAAAAAAAAAAAAGTTCAGATTTCTTCAAGGCAGAAATTTCAACATTTCTGTTTGAGATTAAGAGGTACAGATTGAATTTTTTTTTTGTGACATGTGCAAACATTTTACAAATATATTATCCAGTCTCTTGGCCTGAAACTCGGCCGTTAGCGTTCCGTTCCTGTCTTTTCAGGCTTCCTACTCAACGTCTAAATAACAGCCTCCTGTGACACGATACAGTGAGCAGCTCACCAGAAACTATGTGGTGCCCAGATGACGGTGCAAGTCGTTTCCCAGTCAGATGAAATGTATTTCAGACGGAGCCGCGCCGCTCTGCTTTTGTTTTTGTTTTTTTTCTGACCCTTTCCTCTGGAGGTTTTGCTTCATTGAAGAGCTTGCTGGAGGGCTCCTCCGCCTCGGCGGAGTTGATGAGTGGTGTCTAAAAATTAAAAAAAAAAAAAAAAAAAAAAAAAAACCCGACTTATTAACACCCGCAATGATGTTTGGTCACTACCGCAGAGGGAACCTGTTTGTTTCACGGTCTGACGGTTTGTGAAATAGCGACTCGTGTGTTGCTGTTATAAATCTTTTTTTTGTTTTGTTTTTTTTGTCCGAGGATGCTGGGAAAGCTCGAGAAACCGAGACAGGCTGAGATTATTGAGCTGTAAACACACTGTCACAGTCTCACATTCCTCCATCAACCACAACTTTTTTTCATTTTTTTTTACTTCCAGTGAACTTTAAAGCAGTGGACGGCTAGCTTTTTCTTAAGCTAACAGGATCTGATATATTTATACACGTCTCTGTTTGTGTTAGGATGACTCATCTATCAGTGGGTGTCCTGTGCCTTAATCTCCTTCCAGATTCTTTTTTTTTTCTTTCCCTTTAGCTTTTGTTTTTTACTCTGAGCTCTCTACTCGCTGCGCTCATTCCAAATTCCTCCACCTCTGCTTTTTGTCGTTTCCCATCGATTTTCATATCTTGAGAAAGCGGTATTTGCTCCTTCCGTCCGAGTTCTCTGCCTTTGTTTTGTCTTCGGTTTGGCTTGATGAAGATTTTTGGAGAGCTGAGGCCAGATGGGCCGTAATGAAGAGAAGGGATACTGATTAACGCGATGAGCGCTTTGCCCCGGGTTACACCGCTTTTTTACATTCGCCGCCGTAATTCGTTCTTGAGTGCCGTTTAATAAAGGAAGGTATAACGAAATCCTTATTCGATAACTTGAGGACATCACACAGGCTTGTTTAAGAGCCGTCGAGCAAAATGTTAATCCTCTGCTGCTACATTGAGGCTGTTATCCTTTTCCCATACAGAGCAATTGTCTGACCTCCTGACAACAGGATCAAGAGACATGGATTTCTCTGCAGGAATTCATAAACTGTCTCAAGGATGTCAAAGGCTCTTAGTAGGATGTTTATCATACATTAAGAAATGTCTAGACTAGATAGAGGCCGATAAAAAAAACAGACTCTAGTGTATTAAATCCTACAGTCTTCGCCAACAAGTTACAGAACTCGGTTGCCTGGAGACACGTTGCAACGTGACGTAACGTCCCGTCCTCCAGTTCTCTGCTGGAGGGCAAAAAACTGCTAGCCAGGTTTTAGGTTTAGCTGTTAAGATGTCAACATAACGCGCTAAATCTTAAATGTATGCATGATTTATAAAAGAAAAAAGAACGCAGTGTTTTTCTGTTAAATGCCAACACCACAATATCTTGACAAGGTCGAAGGGTGTCACATTTCACAGGTCATTATGTAAAAAAAAAATAGCTAGGGTGATGGAAGTAGGTTAGCTGTGCTAGCTTGACTTTGACTACCCTAGCATATATATGTGCTGTGGAACTAGTCAACCACGGCTGTATTCAGACAGTTACGTATCAAGTGCAATTCTTTAATGTTTATAAGGAGTTATTGGGGCCACAGTTTGTGGTTTTTGTCACTGTGGAGAAAAAATGACATGTATTCATTCCTTTCCTTGATGAGTGATGGCACGATGTGGATCTAAGTGCTAATGCATGGGTCTTTACGCACATCCCACTGGAAGTAGACCTTGAAACAATTTGGTGTAGGAGCTTTCTCTCCTTCATAGCCCAGGAATGTCTTTGGATTTTCCTAAATTAGCCGGTGAGTGTTACTGGAAAAAAAGGAAGTCTGAGTTTCCCTGCTGCACCTTTTATCTTTATGGCCTGATCTTGACAAGAGGAAGGTATTTAGTAGATGACTATAAACTCTAATCAAACATATTAAGAGATTTATAAATGTAGATTTATGACTTTCAAGAGAGTGCTGGGTGACGTCGCCTTTACGTTTTGCCTTCCGACAGATTTTCAACGTTTAGTGACATTCAAAACATGACATTAACCCGTTTGTTCTATCTGTGTCCGGGCAGGACTTTGATGACTTCATATTCGCCTTCTTCGCCATCGAGATGGTGATCAAGATGGTAGCCCTGGGGATTTTTGGCAAGAAGTGTTACCTCGGAGACACGTGGAACCGCCTGGACTTCTTCATCGTATTGGCTGGGTGAGTTTACACCTTGACACGAGGGAACTCTCAGTTGGTCAAACGTCAAGGTGTTCAAAACAGAGACTCAAATTTTTCTTTCAGCTGCCTCTCGGTACACTCCAATGACTTTTGGGACATGCTTGAGATGCTGAAGATGTAGATTTACATGCCGATACGAATTCATAAGACATAACTTTGCACACAAAGTCTTTAGCTACGAACACGCAGGGTGTAACACCTCTGACGCAGCACTCCACACACTCCGACTTGATGAAACAAGTCGCAGAGTCTAGCCTGCTGGTTCAGGTCTGACATTTTCATCACACTACATCCCCCGCTGAGTTTTAATGCCACCCTTCTGCCGCGGCTTCTGTTGTCCGTCAGTGGGAACAGGACACGCTTCCTCCTGTGCACAAGTGTCCTTCATCAAAACACAACGGAGGATCTTCATGTTGTCGTCTTTTTTTCAGCTCACTCATCTTTATACAGTAGCCACAAACAATATATTGGAAGATTAGTGAAATGTTAACTGATTTCAGCGACTTGATGACCTGAAAATATTAATTACACACCGACTGATATTTTCAAGCCTTTGTTTCTGTTAGTTGTGATTTTCTGCTTTTAGCTAATGAAAAGAACAATACATCCGACCAATACAGAAACAAATTTATTACAGAAATGTGGGCTTAGTGGAAAATATGGTTAACACCTGTGTAAAGGTTTTCAAAGATACTTTTAATCTGATAAGTGAGCCCTATTAAGGCTGATTGTGGCTGATTGAATATGACTGTATTAATTGTGGACTTTGAATTGTTACCTTAGGTTCACTTCTGGTAGTTGTTCAGATCCAGCAAGCATCATTTAGGGTTATCAAAAAGTAAACAAGCATGGCAGCCATTTTGTTCTTTTCTTAGGATGGAATAACTACACATTACGCAAACTAAATTATTTTAAATGAATATACTGCACAAGTTTGGATTCATTGTGCTACTTTTCTAATGAAGTTATGGTTTTATTATGTAGATTTTCAAGAGAGACATTATTTTTAACTAGAGGATTGGCCCCAAATTTTGTTGCACAATTTTTCATTGTTAAAATGACAAAAAAAAAAAACATTTATTCAAAAATTTAAATATAGGTTTGAATATGTACATAATACCCAATTGAACGACTCATTGTACAGCTATCAGAAAGCTCCTGGCATATTTCTTTATCAATATGTGACCTATATTCTTGGTTTTTGGTTTCAGACCCGAATTTTAGGTGCAGCCCCAAAACCTTTCGCAAATTTTGCACACGGTTAGTCATTTAAAAAAATAACAGTGCCATCATCCTCCTCCAACCGCTTCCTGTCGTTTTCTTTGTTATTTCCGCCAGTAGTAACATCCAGTTGTTGATCACGTAACTTGTGTCATGCAAAAAAAGCATTTCCGTTGCGGTTTTGCAAAATTAACCAATTTTGATAGAGCTGAAAAGCCACACCATCCAAGTGCAAAATTGTTTTTAGCAAATAACGTGTTTTGAAAACGGCACGTTTCCACTGAACAACTGTATTTTCTTCATTTCAGTCTGCATAATGCAGCTAGTGGTGTGCCTACAGTGTTCACTTCATAAGATTGAGACTTACTTATTCTTGAGTTTTTTTGTCCCCTCCTTTTATCTCAGAGTTGAATGGTTGAAATTTGGACATAATGTTGTGGTTCAACTGAACAGATCAAAACCGCTTTCGAAGTGGTCAAATCAGTCCAACCACAAGCTTCTGGAAGCATGCAGTCTTCCTCCGTTTAAAACTTTTGTCTTTTGTTTAAAATCGAGATCTCTTCCAGAAATCCAACCACTTTAAATGAGTTCAATACATTCTGACTAGAAGAGCGGTCAAATATTTGTCAAAGACTATAAAAAGCACGGAATATAGGCGCAACGGGGAACAGGTCATTTCCTGTTATGGTTACCAGGTAACTTTAGATTAGAGAATATCGCCTACAGATTAACGTTTGAATAATTCAAATAAGTCATTTCAAAACCCAAACTAAAAAACAAGATTCACCGCTATGATGAGTGTCTTTTTTTTTTTTGTAGATTTCAGAGCAGGGGATGTTTTCATTTCCAAAGAACGGCATGTTTAAATTGGAACTGTTCGAGTCCAGAAGTCTGTTAACATGCAAAATTCTTCTAAAGGACTTTCAAACGGATTTAGTTTGTTCATTTATGTTAACTTTGATTGGTTATTTTGACAGTTAATTTCTTGAAATCGCTGGAGCTGGATTTCATGCGTACCTACGTGCGTGGTTGTGTGTGTTTCAGAGCGTGTACGATAACAGAAAACAGCAGAAAACAGGTGAAAGCAACGCTTCCCCAGGTCTAGCATCCATGCGCGTGTACGTGTGTGTGTGTGTGTCGAATTGCATCAGCGCGTGCGGGCGGAGTGTACGTCTTAATTTGTTTGCATGGCTTATGCTATTTCTGAACAACCTGAAAAGAATCTTATCTGTACGGAGAGCAAACCCCCACCCTCCAACCCACACATATGGAGACAAGGGTAGCCAAGGTAACGGCTGGTTGTCGAGCCTTCGATATATATCCTGGCAACAGTTGTTAAGTCCCCAGAGACGGGCCCTGATGAACTGTTTGTTTCTCTCCAAGACGATAATTACAGCTAAGCTGCTTTTTCAGCAGGTCTGAACTCTCTCCTCCTAATCACCTGGCCGTCAGGGGGGGATTGATGGAGAGGCGGCCGCACAGAGCAGGTGAGACGGAGGGAGAAAATAAAAAAAAAGAGAAGACGAAATGAAAAACGGACCTCATGCTACACCGCGTTCGGACTGACTGCTCGAAAGGCTTTTCGCCAGTCCGCTTTGCCGGTTTTAAGGGGATTTAGAAATGGCTGCCAGAGGAACGGAAGGTGTTCATGTTGCTTCTTTTTTTGCGAGAAGAAAGTTTTAGCGTGAGAGAAATGTCAAAAACGGAAATGTCACACAGTCATTGAAGGAATTTAAAGAGAGGATGATTTAAACGAGCGGGAAAAATGCGCTACAGGCAGTGCGTTTTGTTTTGATGCAACAAATCAGTTTGCTTTCCCCACAAATCTGGAACCTGCATCTCAGAAAAAATGAGGAGTCCTCCCTTAAGACCTGGATTTTTTTTTTTTTTTAAGTTTCATGCCTCTGGCGGGGTCATGAAATGTGTTTCCATCTCCCTGTTCGTCGCATCGACTATCCAGATAAGCCAAAAACCATTTCAAGTTGCCATCTTAAATTGTGAGAGTCAATTTAAATGTAGCCATTTCCATCAACCTTTTCTAATGCGATACTCAAAAATGTGCATAAAAGAAACAATGATGGGAACACGGCTAATGAGTCTACACTGTATCTGATCAACGCTAGCTGAAAGATATTTACTGTCAATTGGCGCTATATAGATAAACTAAATTGAGTGGAAGGTCTGGAAAATTGATAAAATTCTACAAAAGGAATATTCTGTAGGCCACAGTTTGGTTACAACACTGGAATATGTCGGAGGAGCTCCAATGTAGCCACATCATATCAAAGCAACAGATTTATGAAACCTTTTCTGTATTTGTAGAACGAAATCCCTGCCTACTACTTCAGCTAAACACCAAAATGGAGGCTTATCTGCCCAAATCTGTGGTTAAAAGCTTTCTGTAAAAGAAAAAAAAAACACGCTGACAATACCATCTTGTAGACAAAGTGACAGCATAGGACTTCCCTGCAGATTAAGGGAGCCGAAGAAGGTTTTATTTATTTATGTACCTATCTATTGATTAGTGTGGTGGGACTCCAATCGATCGCTGAGGGAGTCTTAGTGGCAGAGCGCAGCAGCACTTACTGTCGCAGGCAGGCTATCCTATTCATAATACATCAATCAGACTCAGCCTTATCTCTCTCTGTGTTGCTGTTATTCCTCCCCATGAGAGACCAAAAAGGACGATGAAGGAGCGAAATGGGGAGAAGGTTAACACGCCAAGACAGAACGGGAGAGAAGCAGAGAAAGGTCAATTGCTTTATTCGACTCCCTCAATATTTAATCTGGCCACATATTTGAGCAAAACGGTGCATGAAAAATACCAATATTGGCTTGATAGCTTAGTGGGTAGAACTTTTTTTTACATAAGCTGACTGTAGCTAGATTAAAATTATTTCATATTCTATAATTAGTTTCTTACAGAATGAACATTTAAAAAATTTTTCTCTGTTGCATAGTTGTGCACGCTGCCTTAATCCTATGTCCATAGACGCGTTGCAATGTGATGTCATGCACTCAAGATTCCTACCTGCTGATGACGACCACTATTGGTTGTAGCTGCCAAGATGTCAACTCAAATCTTTAATGTATTTGTGAAATATAAAAGAAAAAGACAAAGTGTTTTGCTACTAATTTTCAACACCACAATAGATAACGAGGTCCAAGAGTATCAGATTTCACAGGTCAGAAAAAAGTTTTAATAAAAAGAATAGCAATGGTGAAGGAAGTAGGTCAGCTACGCTAGCTTGACTTTGACGATCTTGACATGTAGATGTGCTGCAGAATTCGGTGTGCTTCGGTTCAGATAAAAAAAATTATAAAAATAAAAAAGGCTATACTCTCTGGCAGATCATCAGCGGAGCAGGTTTTTAATCTAGCTAATCAACCACCGTTGCGTTCAGACAATCTCTTTTTAAAAATGGCAAAATAAACATAGAGTCTGAAAACATAATTCTGTAAAACCGGTATGTGTAACGTAGCCGACTCAGAGAGGAAGAAAAAAGGAATACACCTGGTTTTGAATTATTCTTAAACGTTTTTTTTTATAGTGTGCACTGCTCTATATTAGTAACACCTTCATCTCCAGCTTTCATTTAAGTAACAGAATAGTTCTACTGCGGCGGCGCAGCTTTGGATGCCAAGTAAAAGAATCGTCTTTTTTGCCCTCCGGTATTGTGCACGTTCGCAAATTTTCCTGATGTGAACAATAACGTTCAGCCTGACTATGGAGCAAAACAGCTGCGCGAACATGTTCAGTTTTGGGAGAAGACGTCTGTGTTTTAGAGAGTTGTTTTTCACCATGGCTGACCAAATGTTTATGTGGACGGGAAAGCCGAGCCTCTGCATGACCATGTAGCGGCTGGTTACAGGAACTACAGCGGCCAAAACTCTCCTGTATATCCTTCCCTTCTTGTAGTTATCAGCTAACTCTGCGAAACTCCGTGTTTTGTTGTGGAATCCCGCTATTTCATACGGGGAAATCATAGTTCCCTCTTCTCTAAACATTTTTCCTCTCATTGTCGCCAGACCTTTGTGTAACTCTTGACTTTTTCGTTCTGTATTTTAAAGTGAGTGGCACCTTCTCGATTTAAAAAGTTTTTAGCCTGACATATTGCATTGCAGACCTTTGATTGAGCCACACTCGAGGAGCTGAAAGGATCCCAGAAGAGGAGCCCGAATCCTTAGCGTCGTCTCCTTTCTTCTCCTGCTGATTTATTGATGGCACTTTGGATCACCTCCAGCACATGTGGGAGACAGCAGAGGAAAGTGAGAGCGTGATGACGGAGAGAGCAGGAAAAAGGGCAGCGGACGACATCTGAGAGGGGAGACAAAGAGCTGCGGGAGGCTCAAGAAGTTGATCGTGAGGAAAACGATGTGACGAAAAGGAAATATGGATAAGAATACCTGATGGGAGACGACGGCTACGAAGAGCTGCCCTAAAAGGCGAAAGGAAAAATAGAACTGCATCATGTCATAACTTATAAATCCTAACGTTTATTTTGCTATAACAAAAGGTTTATTATTAGAACAGCAACGTTTTTATGTAGTAAAGGGATTTTGCCTGGGTGGCGGTTATTCACTTCTGACTCTAGAAGGAAATTGGGAAATAAAATCTAAGCTAAATATGATGTCGGTCCATTAAATTTGGGTTGAGTGAGGCGTCCGACTCGGTGACAGTGTTTTGATCACAACAGAGTGCAGAACAGAGGCGGACCTGCTGCGCACAGCCAGACAGGGTGACTGGCAGTCAGCCATTAGCCCGACATATTCCACCGACATCTGTGTCGACCTGCCGACCTGTTTCATGAGCTGCAGGTTGAAGGTTTGAGCTTTAATTAAAGACATGATGAAGAAACTGGGAAGGAAAAGATCCTGAACATGAATTGGTCAACTACTTTAAAGCTACGTGTTCTGTTTGTCTCTTAGCTCAAGTCTGAGCTACAAGTGACTGAACAGGAAAAAGAAGTCTCAAAAATCAAAATGTAGAAGAGACATGCAATAGTATGATGGAGTACTGGGGTCAGACTTAGAAAAAAGTCATTGAATTTAGAGAATAGTCATATTACAAAAAAATGTCATAATATTGTGAGAAAAACTTTATATTCATATTAAGAGAATAATGTTGCATGACAGCAAGGCGAAATAATGAGAGAAGTCATAATAATATGAGAGTAATGTTGTACAAAAGTCATAATTTGAAGAGAATAAAGTTGTAATAATATGAGCAAAAAGGTATAAAGTCACGTTAAAAAAGTCGTACGGCAACAAAGTCAAAAGGATATGAGGCCGAACTCATATTACCTGAATAATATAGAATGAAGTAGTAATTTTATAACTTGATAACACAAAAAAATGCTAATTATTAATGTTGAGGATCTTATAAAGTTGTACTTTGTATCAGTTTTACAAATAGGGCAAATATTGTGAACGCAGGTCTTGATAATGATGTTTTTCCTCATAATTTTATAATTTTCTTCTGGTAATATTGCATCTTCTACTTATATTATTAGTTTATACTTGTAACATTGTGACTTTATTCTCACAATTTAAAAAAAATTATCGTTTGGCCCTAATCCTCCGTCACACAGCAGTATTTGTATTGTAAAAAATAAGAAAAAGAAAAAGTAAAGTTTGAGCTAAAAACTACTAGAAATGTTTATTAGTACACAGTTTAATATAAATGACAGTCCAAGTCAACAAAAGAATAACTTAATCTGTACATACGCATCGATTCTGTTCTACTTCCCAAAAAAAACTAATACTATAGTTAAGTATTCATATTTTTCAGCACATTAGTTAGCTGAAGGGGTTGTAAATACTGTTTGTTGGTAAAGAGCAGGCTGTTTGCTCTCTATCCACAAATTGCCATAAGTGCAGGTCCGGTGATTTGGGGGGTCAAACGACCAGCAACAATAATTAGCAAGGATTACAGCTACTGGCTGTTGGCACTTCTCCTTCGTCTCAGGGCTGGATGCCAAGCTGCAGTGTATACGATCCGCCCAAATCTCAACTCCACGTGTGTTGTGTTTTTATCTTAAATTATCTCCAGTTTCACAAACAGAAGTGGACCGTAGAAAAATTTCAGCCACATTGAAATTAGAGGAGAGGAAGGGCAGCAGGAACATTGACGGCTTCTACACAAACTGTCTCTTCCTTTTTCACGTACTTTGACTCGGGCTGCTGAACGTTCCTGGCAGAGGTCTCCTCATCCCCCTGGGTCCTCCTCCCGCATCAGTGCGATTATTCCCCCACTAGCCAGTGGGGTCACCTCGCTGGTTATGGATTATGATTCAAGGGAGGCAGCGATGGGATGTTTTGTAATGAAGTGTGAGACAGTGGCTGTAGTTCTAAATCTAATAACGGAGCAGTGAGAGAAGACTGCTTTCCTGAATGCCTTCAGCCCAAGTAGCTGAAATTCAATTACACTTTCTTTGGGCACTATGGGAATTCAGGTGGGTCTAAAATAACAGATGAGGGTAACTTTGTGATGCTGTATGAGGTGGAGAAAAGAAAGGAATCTGTCTGTGCTCCATTTCATACCCACTAAAGTTGGGTGTGGAATGACAAGGACCCCTTATGAGTTTGCCGTTGCCTTCGTGTGCAGTTCCACTCGACTCTCATCTCCCTCTGCTGCTCAGCTTGGGCTTTCTCCTCTGGTAGGATTTCTACCGGGCCAATCGGTGACTAGAAGGAGAGATTGAACGATTTCTGCACTGCAACAATGACAATGGAGGAAGTTAACGAAGCCGCCGAAAGAAGCCGTTCCAGATGTTGGCTTAACGTTAAAAGACACCTCATTCAGCACGGCGCTTCTCAGTTCGCAGTGGAGGATGGTTGTTTACAGCACAGGTAATCTCCTGTTAGCTTCCTGGCATCGAACTGCGGCGTTACGTCACGGACAAATGTCAGCGATTGGGTAAAATTGAAATCTTCTACAGAGAGTAAACACCTCCAGGAAGCAAACGTTTCTCAATAGCCGAGAATCCAGACCCTCTGGATGAACAAGGTGCTGGATTTCACCAGGTTGTTATGAGTAGTTTGTTGAAAACTGTTTTGTCATCGGCTGGTATAACGAATCCCCGTAGATGTTACGGAATGATGCACAGATGTACAACAATCCCTTTATGGTGCTGGGATACTTTTCTTATCTAAAAACATTTGCTACAACAGTGCAAAAGTAACAGTGATGGTTAAAGTCACCAGCAACGTGTGTCAGTTTATGAACTGCTGCGTGACGTGACGCTTAAGGCATGGTTGCTCTGCCCGTGCAGAAGTGCAGCTCAGAGCGAACCTCTGACAAACAAACACAGTCAAAAGGTGAGGTTAGTGAAGCTTTCGGCGAGGCAAGTTTTCCTCATCAACCCACAGTAATGCATGGAAGACGGGCACTGAAAAGATTTGAGCGCGTCGTGTGTCAGGTCTGTGAAGTCATTTACGGGAAACCATGAAGACACTGACTGGCGCTAAATTACTGAGCAAAAGTTTACTGTTTCATTCAGGCCTGTGTTTTATCTTCAGTATCGTTTCGTTTGTCTGCTCTTCGGCGGGCATTAATGTTCATTTTTGTTTGTTATATAACACTGCGCGGTATTAAAATTTAATCATGGTGTTTTTTTTTGTTTTGGTTTTACTGCATAAATATTGCCAACAGACCGGCTGACCTCATCTGTCCCAGTCAGAAACATCTATTTCCCGCACAATTTGTGGAACGTGCAGCAAACATTATCAGCACCACGTCTTTAGACCCAGAGCATCCAGACATAACGGTGTTGTGCTGTAATGTGATGATGTGCTGGAATTATTAGTTTGTCCTGCTGCTGTAAATTGCTAGAGGACACTTGTCATCTATTTATTATTATCATTGTTATTTATTTGTTAATCCGACAAATAGTCGACCAGCAATGCTATCAGTCATTGTATCAATGCCTCCTTCTCGGCATAGCTGTGTCGGCCACGTTATTGCACTCGCAAAGCAGGCAAGTAATTACTTAATAGCACATAAATGAGCTTGTGGAAATGTTAACTACATTTTGATAATGTATGTCAGGCTGTGTATAAATATTTGTACCACATGCCTGAAAAGTCACTGCTTTACAGAGAAACTACTAATTTGTAATCACAGCACATATTTATTGTTTTGGAGCCACATTTACGTGTTAATCTTTGATTAAAATCAAGCATGTAACGTAATGATGACAAAAAAATTTGATGTACTTGCAGTTATCTTCATTAGTCCCAATAGTGTGCAGTTATAACTGCTCCCCACAAACTCAATGATAAAAAAAAAACTCATCACAATGTAAATTGTTTCCCCATTAAAATAGCTCTAAGACATGTCTCAGAAACTCAGCGTACCGAAACCTCCACTCCAATCATTATTACCAAAAATTACAGTAAGCTCATGTTAATCCGTGAGCTAGAAGAGGAAGTACTGTTTTTGCCTCTGTACTGCTCACAACAAAACAGATACTTCTCAAATCTATCTAGCAGAACCCAAACGCCATCCCCTAACACACAAACACCTGCATGGTGGCTGTCCATCACTGACAACTCGTCTGTTGTGGGACGGTCGCTGTGACAGGACGCCTGTCACCGACGTGGAGGCCAACAGAAAGGAAACGGTATGTGACTAAAGCAACGCAGGACAAGACGGATTACTAGTTATGCCGTGGTACGTATGAAGTGTGTCGGCAGCAGCGGCGACGACGACAACATCGTCGTAAAACTACATTCATTTTCTAAAACAGCAGGATGTGATTCCATCAGAAACTCTGTGCTGAAAGGGGAAATAGTCGCAATCCAAGTGTTTTCACTCCTGCAAGTGCTTAAATATTACATGACTGGCTGCATTTGTTCCAGGGCGTTGGCGTTTTGTATGCAAATGTTGGTTTTTGGTAGAATGACAACAAAACATTTTTAAACGGAATGCTGTTTCCTGCCAAGGCTTTGGTTTAAAAGTGTTGCGTGTTTCATGTTCCCACAAGTGCATCTTTGGAAATAAATAGTGAAATAAATAAATGGTGATAAATGACAGTTGATATTGCTCTATTAGCTCGCTGTCACACTCGTGCAGACATTAATTTGCGTTGTCTGTCAGTTGCTGGTGACCTTCGTATTACAACTCTATTAATTTCTCCACTCCTTTTCAGTCTTGCATGGTCTTCATTAACTCCTTCAAGGCTGCTTTTAAGCCACTAAGAGCTAATGAGAACAAGATGACATTTTTGCAGCATAGTTGAAGAGAAAAACAGCCTGGTTATATCTCGGGCTATTTGTTTATTTAAATGATGCATTCAGATGAAAATGCAATGAGAGAGAGAGAAAAAAAGAAGAGCGCAGTGGTGTCTGTGTTTGGATTCAACACAGTTAGCTATTGGACACAACTACACCCATCCGCTCCTGTTTTCCTGTCTGTCATATATGGGAATGAAGCCTGTTTAACATTATCACAGTGGAAGAAGCTTAGAAGAAGACAGATGCCTGCACTGATGGAGTGGGCCAGCGGATGGAAAGACCTTTAGACATCGGCCAAGAGGTAGACGGGTAAAGGGTTAGGTGAGGACAAGCTGAGTTTAACATTCCACACTGACCCACATTCCCAAGCTGCCTTGCATGCTTTTCTATTTTAGGTATATCCGAGTCCCATTATGTCTAATGTTTATTGTTTCCATAGGCTTATGTGGCTGGTTCTGAGCTTTAGTTGCCTTTGTTTTTGATGGAGTTGCTGCAGAACTAGATATATGCCATGCCTAATGTGACGGGCTTCTTTAGTATATCAGTGAACCAACTTACGATTAAGTGTTAATTAGTGGTTTGTTAGATTAAAAGTAGTTCAAGTTAAATAGCTAATAATATCTGCTTAGAGCTCCTGCATCCAGAAGAACGCAGCATTGGTCATCGTTAAGTGGAGCCAGTTGATACAGGAATAAAGATGGCGGGGCCATACCAGAACAGGAAAGGGAAATGATCCAAACAGAGTCTGATGTGGGATGCAAAACCCACTTTATGCGTTTTTGATTTTAAATGTAAACCCTCGGCAAGCTTCTTAAGTTTCATAATGTTTTTTTGTTTTTTTTTAAGTCCAGGGTATTATGAAAAATGTATTCTTATGCTTTACAAGAAGACGGTCCACCCTCATCGTACAAGAGAAAACTCAAATTTTTAAGAAAATGGCCGCTTGTGATATATGCATATATATTTATGCCTGCATATATTTGCATGTATTTAAGTTTTGACTAGAGACAATCTACAATGCAACTTGTTCTCAATTCTCCTTAGAATTATTTCAAGTTGTTCGACACAATCATTTGGCCCTAGGAAAAAAAAAACAGTTCATCAGCTTTAAGTGACAAAAAATTAATATGATACTCATTGATGTTGATGTGTGTAAAATTTCAACAACCAAAGCAGGTATAGCACTTGTGATATAGTGGTGAAAAAACACATTTTTCCATAAAACGGGTCAGATGAGCCGTCTTACAGAGGTCTGTGCTTGCGTACCTTAGTTCATCCCTCATTCTCATTACATTCTTCAGCAACTTTGCTCTTCTCTTTATCTCACCATAAAACAAATGCATCTGCATCATATTAGTTGGGGGTGTACACTTAAAAAACAAACATCTTTTGTCCTTGTCTCCTTTCACTGACATAGCAGCGTTTTAGGTTCTCCTCACGTAGACTCTCTACAATGCCGGGCCTTTCCCGCCTTCCCTGACCTCTCATTGTCTGTGCCAGCATCCGCTGCCCGTCCTTAAAATAACACAATCAAATCCGGCTTCTGCTTAAAATTGGAATAAAAAAAAATTTGAATGCACGATTTCCCTGTTGTCTTTCCAGTTACTTCGATACACTCCATTTCTCCACAGCTGTTCCTCCCCTCTGGTTTGGGGTGGGTGGGTCAGACTCGTCTTGGCACACCAAACATCATCTGGCTCTCATCAAGGCAAGCGTGTGTTTTCGCAAAGACTATTTTACGACAGACATCATTCATCATCCACTTTTAAGTTTATGCAACTGTGTCTGATGAGGAATTACCTTAATATTTCTGGAATATTGCCCTTGGGGATTTGTAGCTTGTCTGTGGCTCTCAATGTATTTCCTATTAGTATTAGGATAATGTTGCTGTCACTTAGGGACTACTGACCGGTGCGCAACGCCATAAACTGATTAGGGGAGAACACTTTGACCACTGATGATGGGGATGAAAATAATTTGTTTTGTCATGGCAGCTGTTAGTGGTTGAGATATGCTAGGCAGAAAATCAAACGTGCGTTCTCAAAGTTTATGAGTGATTGTAAAAATTAGAAAGTATTTGACAAGAGTGCACATATTTTAGGCTGGACGACTTGGTCAGAGTGTCGACCCAGCTCTTGTTTTGGTGTTCCCGGTCGTTATACAAAAGAACGAAGAGTGATGAACCGGTGACAGGATCCCGAGCAGCAAATGGCAGATTGACGTACATGGTGAGCAGTTGATGGCCTTTGTGTCTCAATCCAACAAAGGAGCTGCTGTTGCAAATATAACAGTGATTCTGACAGAAATGTGTCAAGAAATACTCCTTACATCTGTGTTTGTTGTGTATGGGGCAGGATACACTCATGCAGACCAGATGGGGTCCCCAATGAGATGCGATATGCTTGGTAGGTAATTGTAAACTTTTGCCTGATATGTCCATTGTTTATCCGCTGTATTGTCCCAATCAATTGTAGTGGAAATATACCTGGCAAAATGATAATTAAAAAAAAAACAACAAACTTTTAGTTAGGGTTTTCTATTAGGAATGTACTTCCTATATAGATTCTTCTTCTGCTACTTGTTGAATTCAGGCTGATTTTATCTGGAGTGACATCATCTGTTTAAAATACAAATTGCAGTGAGTGCCTGAAGTGGAATGATGCAATTCAAAAGAACTTCCTTGACCTCTCAAGACATCTTGTAAGCAAAGATGTGCCCAAATGAATCTTGCCAAGATATGTCCCATGGCTTACAAACCACGGTTGTATTGGTGTTTTTAGACTACATCGTGTGAACATTAATAAGGAAAAATAATACAAAGAGTATAAGTTGGAAAACAAAATCTACCAGGAATGTGCTGAAATATTTCAAATGGTAACTTGAGGGCACAAAGTGGACAAAACAACTTTTGAGAACCTGGTGAAGATTAAAAGGAATAGACTAACCAGCTGTCTGCAATCCGAGCCAGCACACTATAAACCCACACCACGTCCCATCATCTTCCCAGATACATAATTTTAGAAATCCCCCAAAGTTCAAATTAATTCCAGACAAAGAGTTTGATCTGCCTTCTTTTTCAGCCTGACTGCAGCTTGTCTTGTGCGTTTTTTATTTCAGATAGTTTTCCTGTTTCTAAGCTGCTACTAAATTGGAGCCATAAGTACCATAGCCAATATGGCAAGGGAATGAATGTTTTTTATTTTTTCGCTTGTTTATTTTCAATAATGGTGGTTGAATCACAATCTAAAATACATTATTTATCTGAGTCAGAATTTCATGGCTAAGTTTGTTCAAACAAACAAGGAATTTGACTCCGGTTTCACTTTGCCCTCAATGGACAGACATTTTAGATAAAGATAAAGATATAAATTTGGTCAGAAAAAACTCAAAGTGCCGTTTTTGCAAATGGCACTTTACAGCACCAACCTGAAGTTAGAGCTCGAAACAGTTTGAATCCAGGATGTGTGGAGTCTGCAGACATGCCGGCTGCCTCTCTTCCTGACCCTAGATCTGTACAAGTCCTGGATTAAGGCTCAGAAGAGGCTTCCTGGATCAGACTAATAACATTGGTGTCAACTGCTGAGGTGCAGTCATTCATGTAAAGACAAGAAGAGTTGGGATAGGACACACCCCTGGGGGGCACCGGTGCTGATGGTTCCAGGTGCACCCCAGCCTCGTCTGCTGCTGATGTCAATGATTAAAAACATCTAATAGAGATTGTGGCAAGGCTTGACGGAAAGTTTACAGATTAATTCCCTTTAATCTGACGGAGTTTGATGTGTTTTGTAAAGAAGAATGGGGAACATTCCCTTCTCTAGACGTGCATAGATGGTAGGGACATGCCTAAAAAGACCATCAGCTTGGAAATGCAACATAATGCGGATCTTCAAACTAGTCTTTGAGTCTTTGGCATGAACCTAGAGGGGTTGAGTCCAAAGGCATGCCACGTGTTTAAGATACTTTTGTTTTGCAAACGTGCAAAGAGCTATTGATATGTATGCTTGCTTCTGTAAGACCTCACCTTCCTCTTACAGTGTTACCCCAACTGTC
The DNA here is from genome assembly GCA_903067095.1 of Girardinus metallicus. Lineage (NCBI taxonomy): Eukaryota > Metazoa > Chordata > Actinopteri > Cyprinodontiformes > Poeciliidae > Girardinus > Girardinus metallicus. The sequence continues at coordinate 36,215 of CAEGAE010012565.1, read as the reverse complement.
TTCTACTTTGTTGTTCTGCTCCAGCGTTGCTGTTTCAGCCAAGATAGATGTGCAACTATTTCCAGAGATAGTTATACTCTCTCTGACTTTTAAGTTGACTTTGACATGCAACAGATTTTGCTGAGGTATCCCTTTGCCATTCATTTAACAGCCCATGAGTGACCTTTTTTCTGCCTTATGGCATGTCTTAAAACTGAAAGGTGAAACCTAAATATCCATGAGCGCCAAAGCAGAGCATCACACAGCTGCTGAAGGGATTTGCCAATATCTTGAGACTGGCGGAAACCGTTATTGCAACCTTGTTTCTGTCTGCTGCTCTTGGTCGGTCCTGTTTGGTAACCGTTTATCCGTTTACCTTCATTCTGTGGCCTGCAAGCCATCTGTTGGCTGCGGCTTTGTTTTCGCATACTCACTTTGTGTGTGTGTGTTCATGAACGAGAGACGGTGTTCCTTCCTTCTTATACCGGTGCTTTGCCGTAGCAATCCAGACAGGCATGCACCGGGACACCTTAATGTGTTAAAGGGGAATGCGCTCATTCATAGGTTCATTAAGGGAGTTTCTTGCACTCCAGGTGACACAAACACGCACGCACTCACATGCAACTTCCAACATGTGTTGCGAATTTGTCAGACAGACTTGGAGTCAGCGCGAGAAGGGAATTCCTTCATCTGCACGCTCCTTCCAGCTGCACATGTGCTCAGCAGCTGCTCCGCACACACATAAAAACACACACACAAGCAGAGAGAGGCATTGTGTAAAGCGAGGACGATAAACAGCAATCACAAATAAGACATCCCACAGTTTTTTCTTTCAGAGCGGTGTTCTCCTGACCTCCTATCACGCTCTGGAAAAAAAAAAGCCCCCAAAGAGCCGCCGGAGAGGCCACCAAGAGCGCTGCATGTTGAGGCAGCTCCGCGTGGACACAACCGTCTTCCGAATCAGAGGCAACTCTTTCATTCTGCTCTTGACGTCTCAAAGGGGACGCACATGTGCCGGTCGCGCCTTTTGAAGATCGACTGTTGCGAGGACGAGTGCCAACACGCACCCGCGCTCCATTGGCCACACAAACATTGCGTGCTTGCTACGCTCCGTGTGCTAGCACGGACAGAGTGGTGTTTCTCAATTGTTAAGCTCTCGCAGTCGTAGACTTCATTGCTTTGGAATAAACACGCGCCGTTTTTGGCTGCTGTGCCAGAACATATGCACAGCAGCCATTTCATAAATCCAAGAATGTAAAAGTCGTTGGGAATATTAAAAGATTAATTAGTTGCTGGAGAGTTTTGGTGCATGAGCTTCAGCAACATTTGGTTTGTAGATGCTGCATTGACACATGTTTTCTGTTCTCTCTCTGTCTCTTTCTCTTCTTTTTTTTTTTGTTCCCCAGGATGTTGGAGTACTCACTCAACCTGCAAAATGTTAGCTTTTCAGCTGTGAGGACGGTGCGTGTGCTGAGACCCCTAAGAGCCATCAACCGGGTGCCAAGTGAGTGCATTTTTCTCACCCTTCTAACACAACTCCTCACCCTGACTCTGGGGTTTAGAATAATTTGCCCTCTAATAACCCAAGAACTTTATTATTCTCTGGAAATAGAAACTTTTATGGTTTAAAAGCATTATGGTCTGCTCCAGGTAAAGCGCTATTGGTTGCAGACAAGGGACACCCAAATTAATTTGGTTATATGTGGTGTCCTGATATTAAAAACTTTGCACATAAGACTCAAACTTTTCCAAAGGTGAGTATAGATATTTATGTCTATATTCTCCTAAGTAAGCGTCTTAAGTAAGACGTCTGGTGTTGCCTTACCATTAAGAGGGCGACTGTGGCTCTGTGGGTAGATTAGGCCTCTTGTGATTGAAAGGTTGTAGGTTCGATTCCAGCTTCCTCCTGCGAAATGCCAATGTGCCCCCTGGGCACACAAATTGCCTACCGTTTGGCGTATCGGTGTACAAATGTGAATGTGACTCCACTGTATAGCACTTTAAGTCGTCAAAAGGATTTACCATTTAGTCTCTGGTTCAGAAGGGCATTACCAAAAAGAAAATCCAGTTGTTTCTCATGCTAACATATTCCACAAAATTATCTCAGGTTTATCTTCCAGCAGCTTGTCCATTGCAACCAAAAGAGTATGATTCATCTCCGACTTGCTAAGGGACGTTTTTCCAAATACTAGTGAAAGTATGTTTGTAGGTCTGACCCTGTGTGGATATTGAAGATGTTTTTTGAATCTCCGGTGCACGCTGGAGATTCAAGCCCCCTTCATGAGCCAAGCAGGATCTCCTTGGTACAGAAACATCATCATTAGAAATATACTAAGTTATAACTTGGTATATAACTTCTTTCCATCCAAAATGAGAAAGAAGTTCTCATTTTGGGTGAGAACTTCCGTTCTCATCCCGTTCGTGGATGACGGACAGACAATCCAGGGCTGTCAACCATTCAGCGGTGTAAAATGCCTGGTGGGACCTAGTGCTACCTTCGAGGACGACGCTCTTCGTCAGAGCTGCAGTTTCCAAGCTTTTGAGCTTCCACATTCAGCTCACCCACTCAGCTCCTTCAGACTAGCCAGCAGCAATTAGCAAACACCTGGTGGAACTGAGCATCTGCTGAGCTCATTATACGAGCCACTGCTCAGTGCAACGCTAGTAAAAACGTTGTCAAAGGATTAATACGGGAGCCATTTTACTTCAGAAAGAGGAGGAGTTTTTTAAAGAGACAGAGCCCCAATTTGAGGGCGTTAAATTACAAAGGCGAATTTCTTTCAAGTCAATTTTGATATAAATAACATCTTTATAACAACCAAAGGTGACAAAGTTACTTCATTGTGGTATAAAATTACACTATGTGCCTTCAAAACACCTTGTACCGCCCCCGGATGAAGAGAGCATTCCGCACTCTTCATCCAGTCTTCCAGAGATAAAACCACCTAGAATCTCTCCGTTTAAATAAAGATCCCAATTATGCCGTTAGCTTCCATCTGGATCACTCCACACAACCTTCAAGAAGTACCATGAGGTGTTTAGCCGGTGAATAGGGACGTCATCGCCCTCTTGCACCGTCTCGTCAGTCAAGGCAGTCGTAGGGGGTCTGCCGCCCCTCATTAGCCACGTAAGCACACGGACACTCGGAACGCGGGCAGCCATGCACACTGATTTGCTCATTAGGTGTCCAAGCATCCCTCAAACCAATCACAGGCTTAATGGTGGTGTTAAAGTGTGGGTGATTTGGTCTGGTGGGGGCCCTGTGGGGAAAATGTCAATACTGTGTTGCTGGTCGGTCCTGTGATTGTCTTTGCCTGATATCTGTCTGCTGCCTCCCCCCTGCTTTTCCTACACGCACACACACACACACACACACACGCATGCACACCCCTACAACCTTTATACCTCATCAGGTCCTGCAGAGAACCTGGCAGAAGTCATCACGACTTTGGGTAGGGATGTTTTCTGCAGAGCTTCTGCTATTTATAGGCTCACTTAGTTAAATCTGAATGTGTGCGTTTTTTTTGTTGTTGTTTTTTTCTGTTCGTTCCTTTTTCCAATAATCTCAGTGGGTAGGAAGCAAGTCTGGGGAAAAAAAGAGGCAAATCCGCAATTTGCCCTTTCAAAGTTTACCGAATACACGAATAGAATCCAACCCGATTAATTTGTGCAGTCGCGTCAAAAGTGCTGGAATTTGCAGTCGGGACTCCGGTCTTTGTTTAAATTCAGCACCTGTGAGTTATAGGTCCAAAAAAAAAAAAAGCCAAACACTTTTTTCAAACAGGGCTGAAGGAGATCCTGCCTGAACCCGAAGAAATGCTCGTTAGTATTCCATAATTGACATCAAGCTTTTCATTCATGCTTCACAATCACTGGCTCATTCACAGCTCTACACTTAAGCGCCCCTGACATAAAGCGGCTAATCACGTTTGTTGGGGTTTCGCTGATGGGCCGTCATTACCTGAGTCTTTTCATAATAATTTAGCTGATTTGTTTATGTCATCTGCAGCCCTCGACATCGAAAAATTAATAATACCAACCATGAAAGCGTTTGTTACTCCGGTTTTCTGTGAGGCTTTGGTCTTTCTTGATAAATCCCAGCAGCCACTTAAAAGGATTTGTTCAACGGTAGCATGTTATTTTTAAATATTAACGACAAAGTTTATGTGAAATGCATGTATAAGGAGCAAAATGAACTTTATGCTAATTTTTTGTTTCTGAAAAATAAAAATAAATCAGTTTTATGTCTGTTGTTTGAGTGCAGTATGTTGCTATGTATCATGGTCTGGGCCAGTGTTAATGGATCTTAGATAATATTCACGCATGTGAATATTTTCGTCGAGATAGTAACCCTGACATACTTTCCAAACCTTTGGCGATCATATGGAAAATGGATCCATAGCTTACGTTGCTGTTTTCTTAAAGTTTTTTTTATATTTGGTTAATAAGTTAAGTTAGTTTTCATGCCATGACATGAATCAGAATTCACTGGCTCTGACTGAATAGTGTGGTATAGGGGTATTACAATTTTATGAGCTTAGCAACCAGTGATTGAAAATTGTGACATTATTCAATATTTCTATTACATGATCAGAAGGCGTGTCTGGGCCTGTCGCGATAACAAATTTTGCTGGATGATAAATTGTTCCAGACGTTATCGCCATAAACGATAATGTTGTTTTGAGACCATTTTTAAGTAACATAATGGTAGTGGCAAAATCATAATGTAAGAGAGCAGTAAACTTTAGATTCTAATGAACATTGAACACTGGAACTGGAATAATGTTTAAATATACAAAATAAATAAACAAAACAACAAATAAAGTGAATTTTGAAGTCTTTGTAAGTAAAAATTGTCCTTCAAAAAAAGGAGCTAGTTGAGACCAAAGCACCAAACTGAAGACTTTTGTCATCCAGTTTGTGGTAGAAAGAGAGAAAAAAAGAGATAAAGGATAAATCATGCCAATGGAAATAACTGAGTTTGTTTTAATTCATCATGCAATTAATTGATTTATTGATTATTGTGATAGGCCTAGGCGCGTCAGTTTAACTTGTTTAAGTTTGTGGGTTCTTCTTTCTCATTTGAAAGTATCACATTTTTACAGCTACCACAATAAATAAATAAAATAAGTAAATTAAATGCAAAAGTGATTTTTGTTGTCTGTTTCCCACTGAATGTATCCAATCTACATTCACAGTGATTGAGCATATGCTCTATTTCTCATATCCATTAAATATCAAGCTTAATGATGGGCTTTCTCACTACTAAAAGGGCATATTTTAGGAAAAAAAAAAATGTATATATATATATATATATATATATATATATATATATTCTTCCTGAAAAAACTACGAAGTCTTAGATAACAGGTTTTTCAATATAAATATTCTTAACTATGTCACTCGTGATGATACGTTTTAATTTATTTAATGTGATTTTTGCCTTGTGGGAATATGATGGACAGTATGAAAAAAAAAATCATACGGACCAAATATTTATTTCCTGAATACTAATAGTGTGGTTGAACAGACATGTGGGTCTCAGGTGTGAAGCAGCTGTGCCTGGAACAGGCTGACGGCAGCACTTGCCTCATAAATAGCAATTAGTTTAGTTCAACAAACACCCTAGGATTGGTGTGTAACAGTGCTATTGTCAGAAGGAAAATGTATTTCATAGCAATCAGATGGAACACTAAATAAACAGCCTGTCGTAGCTCATAATTATGGGAACATCAAGTCTCCACAGGGGCATCTCTAATTCATCTAAAGAGTCTGGGATTGTCAATTCCAAGTACAAGAACTTCAACGTGATTAATCTGTTCTGTTTTTAGGGAAGAGGAGAAATGGATCTTCATTAATACGACATAGATTGAACCGAAAAGTTGAGCGAAGCTGATATGCAAAGCCTGGTGTTCAGAGAATTTGCGCTTTTGCTGAACTTTTGTCGCTGTATTGCTGGCATTTTTACGTGTTAGACCAGCATGGGAAAGAGCACAGTTGATAAGTGGAACGAAGGTGATCCAAGTATTCGTAAAGAACGAATCTTAAGAATCAGAAGACACTGTCATGACATGCTAAATATCCAGGTAACAGAGGCAATAACACAACAGCATGCTAATCCACCTCACTCGCCTCTTTAAATCTCTCTCCAGCCATATGGTTAGTAGAAAGTCTGGCAGAGAGACATTGGAGTTGGGGAAATGATACTTGCCCATTAGGTTCAATTTAAGAGATGGTTTGAACTTCCTCCTTCTCTCTTTGCTCTTTGGTTCTGTACTGCCACTACAAAGTCTCTGTTCCAACTTCTTTGGGATTTGTTGCCACAGTTACACATCCAAGCAACTGTCCAAAAGTTAAAATGTAAGAGCAGAAAAATCCTTCCAGTCGCACGTCCTCTAAAATCATAGGGAATAACTGTCCAGAAAGCAAGGCCTCGACCAAAAACTGATGACGAAATCAGAAGCAACTTAACAGAGCTACTCTGCCAGCATCGAGCAAAGCAATATTAGAGCCGTGCATACGTCCGTTAGACCAGCTAATTCTTCCAGTTTTTGTTACATTGTGCAAGAGTTTGGGGTGCAGTTTGGACAGAGGTTTGTGAGAGAACATTAGAGAACAAACAGCATCACGAAGACCACGGAGCAGTCAGGTCAGGGAGAACGTTGCGTAAAGGTTATTAGCAGATATCCTAATTGCATTCGTGTTGGACATGTCATGGCGCAAGTTTAAGTCTGTCATCCAAGACTGAAATGAATATGTAACCTCGTCGAACCTGCTGAGACATAAATTATGCCTAAACTGACTGACCATAGTGACTCTGGAGGAGCTGTGTGGATACACGGCTCAGGTGTTTACAGAACTCGGTGAGACAAAAAGACAGGATACAGAGCAATCGTGAAGGAAGACCGGTTGGAGGCTTGAGTCTTACGTCCGGCAATAATCTTGAACAGATGGAGTTACGATTGAGTCTTTGGAAGCAAAACCATACGGTTCACTCAAAGCCCAAACCTAAATCCAAATGAGAATCTAGTCCAAGAGTTTTACATTTATGTTCACTGTTCCTCATTTAACCTAATTGAGTTTGGTTTTTCAAAGAAGAATGGGCGACAATCTTCTAAAAGACCTTCAGCAGTGAAAGACAGGTTCATAAAATAGTGAGTGGATAGGAATGAATGCATCACAAGCTTTTCAGGTGTTCATTCTAAGAAAAACTGAAAACATATTTACTTTAACCTTCCAACTACTTTGTATTGATCCATCATGTAAAACCCAAACAGAATGCGTTGCCAGAATGTGAAAATGTTTAAGCGGTAGGAAAATACTACAAGGCAATGTCCAGAAACTGCTGCACACCTCAGCAGGGTAAATCAGACGGAACGAGGTTCATGGTGTTTGTCACAGGTTAAAAGGAGGCACTGCACCTTTCAGTCTGATGTTTTGCACTTGATTTGAATTTCTTCTCCATGTTCTACTGCCAGAACTAGAGTGCCTCAGGTGTTAGAGAGCTGTTCAATCAGTCAGAGGTTTAATAGTTCAATTTCAAGACCATCAATCTGGTGAAGTGTCCGTCATTAAGGCATGAACCCCCTGGTTGTTACTAATGTCTAGTTACCATCTTTCATGGCAGCTGCTTGCAGAGAAGAGGGAACGGCAAGGACTTTGATTTAACCGATCCAAGGTTAGGTGCAGACCGGTTATAATCACTCATTTTATCTGTCCAAACCTGGATCAGCAGATCTGCAGACTGTTATAGCGCAGCAGATATTTGAATATTCAGCAAAATCTTTCACGTAGATACAAGAACATAACATGGCATAGATATTCCCAGGGACTTGCTTTTTTTGAAAATACAAAAACCACCATTAACCACTGAAAAATTCAAGATGGCTGTCAATGAAAATTAGTTTTTTTTTGCGCTTAAACTGCCATGATTTATAACTCCAATATAACTTTTTTGATGCCAAATCAAGATCTCGTCATACAACACTGAAGCATCACAATATTTCTCGTCGCGTTGACAACGACTGCTGTCGTCATGACTTCATCTGATGAAGTTGATGCCCCAAGTACTTTTAAATCATCTGCTCGGCAGCATTTCGGGTTCTCATTAGGAGCGATATCTTTAAACAAAGTAAAAGACGAGACACAAACAACATATGAGCACAGGAAGTTGTTTCTGAAAGACCTAAGTAGTTTGGCTATGACAACCAGTGGTTATGTTGAGCTACATCACAATCACAGCTCATTCTATCAGTAGCAACTGGAAATGGTAAATGTTGTACTTAAGATCATACATAGCTAAATCACTGCCTTAAGTTTTGAAGAGATGAAAAGAAATCACAAAAAGATAGTGTGGCGAAATCAGTCAAAACGCAGAATAAAGACCTTTTTGTAGCATGTATTCCGTCTTTGAGGTTTTGTTGAAAGTAATAAATCCTTGCGCTGACTCATTCTCGTGAACTCGATATCGCGTCTCATTTTGAGAGTTTTGGGTGTCGTTACGCTCCTGGATCCATGCAAATGACATTTACCAATAATGTTTTTGATCTTGCTCAGTTTGGTGGGCACAACCAACCTATCCACTAATCCACTAAACAAGAATCTTAGCAGATGTAACTCTCTACAGCTCTACGTCAGAACAGAAGAGAGAAGCACATCCTGAAACACACACATACTTCCTCACACTTCCTTCTGCGAACACATTGTTCCTGGGCTGGTGTCCATGTTTCTGGACTCCGTCGAAGATTGATGCACTCGCATGGCAGTCCTGCCGGTGAAAGTGACGGACACATTACGCAGGACTACTTTGACCAGCTGCCAACAAACACGCACACACACACACACGCCCGCACGCACACACACAAAACAACAAGACTCCCACATCATGTCAACAGCACATCTCTCACAAACAGTCTGCCACCAGATTGGCCATTACCCTCATGTCCAGTGTGGGTCTGCAGGGACCTCGTTCCAGAGCTGTCAATGGTTGTATCAAGGCCAGCTAGTTGGTTTGTGACAGGCCTCTGAGTTTGATCCTTATATTCAAAGGGAGCAGCTGTCAGAAAAAAAAACACACGTTGTTCTAGGTGAAAGTGAAGATCCATCTCTGCGAGAGCAATTACCCGGCCACGTTGCTCTTAGCCTGACTTGATTTTGTCAAGTACTATACAATCCAATAAACCGATAATTGCTCCAATAAGTGTAGCCAAAACGTGGTGCTGTGAAAGACAAAAAGTATTTGCCAGTCTGAAATCTTTTTGAGTGTTTTTTTTTTTTTTTTAAGCCATTCAGAGGTGGATTTCTTTTCTTTTTTTTTTGGTATTCTTTGAATCTTTTGGAACAGTGTTTTGACCCTAAGTTTGTGGATTTACGGCCTGGACATTCTGGTAGATAACATGCATCATGGTTCTTAATTCTGAAGACTCTACAGCGGCAGCGGGTTTTGGTCTTGGAGCTCTTTTTTTTTTCTGAACCTCTTTTTTACTGTTCAATCACAAACACTGATGTTAAATGAGGAAAATTTGATCTGTTGTGCTTTACATGTTCTTCTGGGTTTTTATGTGACATCATGGACGAGTTAATTCTTTATTGGGGTCATTTTGAAAAGCTAACCACTTTTGGGAAGGTTTATTGTTGTTTTAGATATTGTCACCTTCCTAAAATAATGGCCTTTGTCGTTTTTCTCCAAAAGGCAATGGAGACTTTGACCATTATTTTCGGAAGGTAACGAAGTAATATGTCAAGATATGTCAATAACGTTATTTGTCACTTAAGATTTCCTCGCCTTCTGAAAGCTTCTGTTGAACTGATTTAATCATTTTAATCTGTCAGTAATGAGGCCAGGGTGTGAGTGTGAATATGGTTAGTAACAGTTATTCCATGAGTCAACAAGGCATATGATTGCATTTTTACATATATTTACATCATTTCAGCTCACAGAGCTCTAAAATCTAGCTACTAACATACAAAGATAAAAGCTGCTAACATACAAAGATGAAAAAAAAAAAAGCTTTTAGTTTTCAACTTTGCTAAAAATAAAAACATTATTTTTTTAACCTCAGGGCTAACTTTAGCATTTGAACGCCTAGCATTCTGCATGCTAGGAATTGAAGATGAATTCAGAATGATGTTTTGCCACTAGAAATAAAAAACTTGTAGACAATTTCATTTGCCCCATTTGTTCTCTTCCCTTCTTATTAACGCCTTACCAATGTCAAGTGAAAAAACTGAACCTGAATTAGGGGGTTACCCTCTGGGTAGGTGAAGGTAAACATGGGATGTAAAAGTCATTTTTGAATAAGTTGTAGCTGCAAAGAAGCATAATCTTGGCTCATGTTAGAACCAAATATACAAGATATCAGAGAAAATGGTCAAAAAAATCGAACATTTTACTGTTACAGACGATGATGCGACTAAAGAGGTGTGTTTCCGCCATCGGTGCACGTCAACAATCAGAATTATTAACCTGTACTTTATCACTAAATAACTCAAGCTTATACAGGTTGGACGGAGAACATCTCTGACAATGAATAGGCAGATGTAAAAAAAAAAAAAAAAAAAATTACTACTAAGTTTGCTCTTGGTTTTCTGAGGGCTTCTACCGACTCCTTTTTTTTAACCCCCAACTGTTTGAGAAAAGATACTTAGCAGACATTCCCATTGACTTTTCTGCATGTAGTTAATGGAAAACCTCACTTAGATCTTTCATTAGTCACAACAGCGTTTGGCAAGCAGTAGCCATTAAGTGATTGGCTGGCAGGGCATTGTCAGATTGAGGAATGTGACCATTGTTTCGTGAAGTCAGTATGTCGAGAGTAGATCTGTTTTTAACTTTCCTTCAGTTGAGCAAATGATTTCTGACAAAATGACTAAGGCAGCTGATATTTACAACATCTGGTCACAGCGTGAAGTCTGCTGGAGGGGAAAAAAAACATGTCAAAATAATATATATATAAATAAAACAATACCTTCATTCACCTAATGAACATGTTGCCATTCACCTAATGGCAACATGGTGGTTGCCATAATTGAGAAACTGCTGACTGATGTGACAAGGCCTGCGTTCAACAGGTGATTGTTTCTTGACACAAACACACACACACTTCTCTGTACGATGGTCAGCATACAGAGAAAATATTCTTATTTTGTCCTTTCCGAACACAAATACTACATGAAATATCTTAGAATCCTTTTTTCCTCCCTTACAGTATCTGGAAATCAAATCTGAAACTTTCGCTCAAATTTGAATGTTTTTTCCAATTTACACTAGTGATTTTGTGAATTTAAACGGTTGCTAAAACTGGTTGCTAGGAGGTTACAAAGTTCGGGTTTTGGTTAAGAGAAAATTAGCCATTGTTTGGGATTTTCTTTTAATGTTCTTGCAGTCAAAATCACTGATTTTGTGGCGGTACTTTTTAAATATTTGCGAAAAAATTTGCAATATTTTTCTTCGTTAAGCCAACTTGAATAACAAATCGTCACTCACTACCATGTACATTTGCTTCCCGATCACCTCATCCTGCATCCTACGTGGCGACTTCCTGTCACTGAGCACCAGTGTTTCTTAAAGCGACAGCGACTTCCTGTCACTGAGCACCAGTGTTTCTTAAAGCGACAGCACCAGATTACCGAGACTTGAAGATGAACTTTTAGGGAAACAACAAAATTAACATTAAACTTGATTGTAAACAACAGTGCCAACAAATGCTGAAGTACAAAACCATTCAATATTTTCCTGTGATTTTTTTTATTTATTCATTTTTTTATTTCCTCTTTGAACAGTTTAGAATGACATACATCCGGTACAACATATATCTACACAGTTTGCACAAAGTGAAACACAAATACACACATATAGATACATTCATTGATTAATCTATCACAAAGCTTTTCAGTGTGGATGGAACATGGAGTTTGTGAAGCGGAGATAAAGAATCAAGATACTTGAAAATTGTTCCTTTGTAAAATACAGAGAGCAGGTTAATAATATTCCAAAGGAAAAAACTTTGTGCCAAAATGTTTTCGGAAGGACGTTTGAAGAACGAAACAGAGGTGGGTCCTGTTTTCAGGTAGGTAAGGTCAGGTGTAGCTAAAGGTTAGCAAATCCCTGAACAGGAAGTGGTGGTGTGAAAAGAGCAACACCCATCATCCCCAGCTCCTGAGGATTGTTTACTCCAAGGATTATCTCCTTTCCTTTCCGAAAGACGTTTAGTCATCTCCTTCTGGAGCTGCTGACGTGAAGGACCTTACTCTGCAAAAAAAATAAAAAATAAAATAAAAAATCTGAGGAGGACGCAGGTGTGTGCTGGCTCGCAGCTCATAAAGCTCATTAATTTACCGGACCAAAAAATAAATAAATAAATCAAAAAATCACAAAGCAGCCTGCAGAGGACCCCAGACCTGGACGGGAGAGCAGAGGAAGCAGACCTAATCTGCCTGCTAACAGATGGCTCCCAGATCACACACAGCGGTCCGCCTGCCAGCCCGTGTTGGAACGGAGCGGCCGCCCACGGCGGGGTTGGAGAGGCCATGCAGGCAGAGGAGGAGATGATTGTTATTGAATATGAAATGTCGATCGCTCGGAATGAGCTCGCCATCCAGGTGGCGGGCAGGTGCCACCGTTCGATTCGCTCGTCTGCCCCGCACGGACGAAAATTTCGTCTCTCATAGAGCCGTCGAACAAATGACAAACGACCCGGATGCTTTCATTTATAACAACCTCGCACACGCACTGGTCGGTCTTCAAAAACTCATTCTTGCAGCACAACTAGTTCACGCACTTGTCTGCTTTGGCAGGACAAGTGCTATCTATTTAGAAGTGATAAATGCAGCTTTGATAGTTTTTCTGACGTAGTTCAAGTGCAGGATGCGACCTCTACATGGAGGAAGGAGAATATTCCTGGGTCAAACGTCACTGAAAGGATTCTCAGGTAGTTCTCAGTAGGCCAGAAACATGTGTTACTGTGACAGGCCTAGTTCTCAACTTCTTTACGTGACATTGGAGTTTTAGATTCTGTCTTTTTCACAGATGTTTCAATAACATTACTTAACTAAATTATTGCAAGATTTCCCATCTTTATCGAAGAATTTATGCTTTAAATCAGAGCCGTTGTCAACAACTCAATGAAAACGACATGATCCAAACACGAGCAGTAGAAAGTAAAGTCACATTAGTGCTTCTTCAAGTTATTATAAAATATTTGTCAGACAAAAAGGGAGACTTTTGACGTAGAGGAAATCTACAGAATGTCCACTTTGTCACATTTAAACCTAAATGTAGCCGTTGCTCGTCTTGTGGGTGCATCCGCCTGAGGGGCTGTCAGTGAAGTATTCCATCCATGTGACGCAGCTTCCTCTCTCTCTCCCATGAAGCCATTCAGCGTGCGGACGTTAATCCCGGCTCCTGTCATGAACTCGAATGGGGCTTAGTGGCATATTCCCAGATCAGCATGCTGCACTAGAAGGCCACTTTCTCTGGAGGACGCAGGGACTTGGACTTGTTGTTATAAACCCCAAAATCAGATCAGCCAGAGGGCGGCACAAGGTTACGTTTTACACAATTTGCACAATTTGGTAATTTTTACCCGTATTTTCTGACTCCAAGCGGGATAGACCTGGATGGTTAATGGGTGTGAGCGTAGCAGGTGATGTGTATCTGTGTAGTGAGGGAGGGTGTGGCCTGTGGGGGTCAACACGCTACATCAAGGTGTGCATAATTATTATGCAGCTTCTTTTCTTTAGGCACAATATGCCAAAAAAGAGATTTAGTCAATCAATAAATCAATATTATTTGTATAGCACATTTCATCAACAAAGCAGTTCAAAGTGCTTTGCACCATGAAAACATAAAAACATCATAGAGACTAAGTTGTCAACAAATGTGAAAACAGTAACAGACGTTACATTTTGTCAAGTACCATTGTTGAAATTAACACACATCAAATATGTTGATCAATGTTCCATTGACCAACATATGGAACATATGTGGGGTTTCAGTCAAGATATAAAGGAAGGAAGTCAGTGTTTCAGTTGCTTTGCAGTTTTTTGGACATTTGTTCCAGATTTGAGGTTCATAGAAGCTGAATGCTGCTTCTCTTGACATTCAGAAGAGATTGGGGTGTGATCACAGAACCATCAAATGCTTTGTTGGAAATAGTCAACAGAGTCACAAGAACTGTGCTGAGGTGGGGAAAAAAAGACACTAAATAACTGCAGAGGATTTGAGAAGAATAAAACACGGACTTTTATCGTCCAGTTCTGTTATAATCTGTAACAGCGATCGTCTCTAGAGTACCTAGATGTACTGTATGTTCAGAGTTTAGCCAAGGTAAAGAACGCTGAACTCATACCAACGCAGAACGAGACACGAGTTTTCGCTAAAAGTGACACTTGAGGGGCCAGAGCGATGGATTAGTAATCGGCACAGAGCTCCACTACCAGTCAGATGCCACCATGGTGAAGGTGGGATACTGGTATTTTCTGGTATCGTTACAGATGAGTTTATTGGATCTATTCAGGTTGAAGATGGACTCAAAATCAACCCCAAACCTTCTTCCGAGTTTTAGAAAACACTTTCTTCAAGCAGTTGTTCAGGAAGAAGTCTGAACTTTTCAAAATGAATCCAAGCCCTCCTCTGCACGGCTGGCCCAGTAAAGCTGTTAAAGATGGAAAAACTTGTGACAAGGCCTTTCTTCTTCACTTGAACCCAGCTGAAAGAGAACGCTTTTCTTTCTTTGCTTAATGCCTCTCTGTGCTTCCGTTGAGTTCTTTGAACACTTAACTGATACTGAAAGTGCTTACCTTGACACGGCAGTGTCAAACTCATTTTTGTTTTGGGCCAAATCAAGATCGTGAATGCTCTCGAAAAGCCGGCTGTGCCAGAATGGATTGATAAAACCCATTCAAAAACCTTTTAAAATATCAATGAAATCTTAAAGTTAAATAATAATGTTGAACATCGTTTCAGTCCTCCAGGATTTTTTGTTTGTGGCACTATTTATAACGGTAAACATGACTTTTTCTCACTCGCTGCATAGCTCGTGGACTATAATCTGACATCCATTAAGGCTGAGGCAGCTGTTTAGTACAAGTAGTTTTTGACAATTTTTGAGAAAAATCTGCAATGATCTCCCAATTAATAGTGCAAAAAAGTGCAGGTTGGTTTTGCATAAATTTCCACTATAATTCTCAAGAAACCAAAGGAGCCGATTCATATAATTTGGCAGTAAACAGATAAAGGCTGTGTTGATTTGATTGATAACATGATATTTAAGCACACTTAAGTCTAGAACCTAGAGGGCCACATAAAAGCTACGGCCTTGAGTTTGACATCTGTCCTCTCTCAATAACGACATTCACAGAAGATTGTTTTTCTGTGACCTGATAGCATCATAAGGGTTCTGCTTTTTCAGATTCAAGCTGATTTTACTCGATTTGTGCGTCACTAGTTGAATCAAGCTTGTGTCTAACTGAAGAACAGCAACTGGTGATTC
This sequence comes from Girardinus metallicus, assembly GCA_903067095.1. NCBI lineage: Eukaryota > Metazoa > Chordata > Actinopteri > Cyprinodontiformes > Poeciliidae > Girardinus > Girardinus metallicus. Next base: position 20,745 of record CAEGAE010012565.1, on the reverse strand, counting down.
ACACCGTCGTTTTCAACACTGACTTGCTCATCTTTAATCACATCAGCTTGTCTCCCTTACAGTGCGGCTTTTATTAAGGTTTCCATGGCAGGGTGAAAGAGCCTCTCGGGTTATTGTGTACTCGGTTCAGCCAGTATGTGCTAAACAACGTGCCACCGTCTGACACGAGTAGAAGAAACTCCAAAACGTTGGATGTCATTCAAGAGTCACTGCGGTGTTGTTGTTTTTTTTCCAATGTTGACCGTCCCTCCATCCCAGCTGCGTTTCACGCCTCTCGGATCTTTTCCTTTGAGAGAACAAAAAAGGCATGAAAGGCGCAATCTAAGCATGTGAGCGTTTCCCCCGCCAAAGATTCATGCCGTCGCTTATCCTCCTGTCCTTCAGCTGTGCTGTTTTTTTCTCTGTTTTTGCTCCTGTCCTACCTTCATCTACTCTCCGGCTCCACTGTCAGTGCCTCATTTGTTCTCCAGATCTGTGAAAAGTCTGCGAGCTCGTCCTTGTTTATCTTCCCCCGGTCTGACAGCGGAAAGAAGCAAAGTTTTCTTGTGCAGTTTGTTCAGGCATTTAAAATGAAAAGTGACAGAAAAACTTCTTGAATCTCATGCGGTGCGGTCTGCCACTGCCTGGAGGAAAAAGTGTTGGAATATGGATCGAGTTTGTGTGTGTTTATGGGAAATCTTTAATGTCTTTGGAAAGATCAGACTAATAGTAAAGCAAAACACCATTTATTGAACCCTCGCTTGGCTTTCTTTTCTCCCAATAGTGCAAGCAAAAGATCAGAGAACTCTTATCGTCTTCCTTGGTTTCTTTCCTGCTCTGCTGCATCGACTCTCCGTCCTTCTCGCGAGTTGCTGTCAGCTCAGGAAACGAGCTCTCTGGCGGGGGAATGACCTGGCCTCTCCAATTACCCAGAAAATCCCAGATCAGAAAAATGATCCTCATTATTGACGCCTGAATCACCGAGCCGCCGAAGTGGGAGACGGGAGAGAACGGCAGACAGCGACAGAGGAGGGAGGGAGGCGACGAGAGATTAAGCTCCGGCATGAATAGAGAAAATTGGACAAGTTTAGGCAAGATGGATAGACAGATAGCAGTATCTGCGCGACGCGGGGACACTGGCAAAGGTAGCAGAGGGACAGCGTAGGCGGGTAGGAAGTGTGAGTGCGTGTTGTCAGAAACTTGAAAGAACACCGTCCAGAGCAGATGGATTCTGGGATGTCATGTACGAGAGGCGAAGAAGCAGTTCCGTGCTTGTCGCTTTAAATCATGAGAGCTGCAGAGCATTTCGAGCAGAGCTAACAACTCTCTGAGCTTCATGGTGTTGTGTAGAGCGATGGCCGGGTTTGGGTCATTTCGTGGCTTGTGTGTCGTGTTTAATAAGCCGGCAGTACATAAAGATCAGAGAAAACCAAAGGAGGATGCAGAAAGTTGTGTTAATCTACTTGTTATAGTCTAAGTAAATGAGATTCTACACTACGATGTCAACATGATTTGACTTGACTCTCATTGGTTGCCCATACAGGGGCAGCTGTTGTCAAGCAAACCAGCACATTAGAAATGACAGATTTCCTGTAATTTGGACTTTCACTCAGCAGCAGATTCATGAATAGTAGTTTGACTTCACAGGAAGAAGATTTCTGATTGAAAACATTTAACTCTCAGCGTTATTGCTTGTTGTTTTGCTGCCTTGCATTTCAATGACATAGGACAATATGCTGCCTTTGGCAAATTCCTCTCCAGCATTCACTACATCTCTGATACTTTTGGACAGTGGTCTCAAATTCCAGTTTTCAAGAGTCAGAGTCCTGCAACTATTAGATGTGTCAATTGTCCTGCACACTTGAATTACATGGCTACACAGCCTCACTTGCATGCAGTCAAGTTCCCCTCTCTATTTTGTACGGTTGCAGTAAATGGCCGCTCAGGTGAGTTTCACGCAGAACTCTAAATTCCCATTACTTGCCATCCTTGATTGGCCAACCGCTCAGATTATGCTTAAAGTCAGAGTAGCGTCTCACATAGTAAATGTTGCGCGGTCATTGTGCTGTATGCAGAGTATTTGACCCTGTCCTTGCCTCTCCTCTTCAGGTATGCGCATCCTGGTGACCCTGCTGCTGGACACGCTGCCCATGCTCGGTAATGTGCTGCTGCTCTGCTTCTTTGTCTTCTTCATCTTCGGGATCGTTGGCGTCCAGCTGTGGGCCGGCCTGCTCAGAAACCGCTGCTTCGTCAAAGACAACTTCTCCTTGTGAGTTCCTCTCTGTGTGTGTGTGCGTGTGGGTGTGTGTGTGCGTGCGCATGCGGGTGTGTGTGTATGCATTTGTGTCATTTAGTGCGGACAAAAAAAAAACAAAAAGAAAAGCTTTTAGGTTTGACTGTGGGTGTAAACTTAAAATATGTTTTATTCATTGTGAGGGTCAAACAAACTCCCGCTGGCTGCAATGTGGGCGGGAAAGTATTTCTCCATTGGAGTGTGTTGTTTAAAACTGTTTTTCAGACTTCACAACAACCTGTCAACACATTGAAACGTACCTGCATGAAAATAATTTCCAAACAAATCCTCATTTTTATCTGTAGATAACACAGGTATTGTTAAAATGTGTTGGCAAAGTCTCTGAGCCATTTATCCAGTTTATTACACCGGAGCGCTGATTGGAATTATTTACAGGTGCCTCTGTCTGGCATTTAATCAAAGTCCGCAGACTCCAAACTTTACTCTGACGGTGGGAACCAGAAATTATGGTGATGGTAAGGAGGCATTTCAAGTCCGAATCCTCTGAGCTCGTCATCAATGAAAAGTGGAAATAAGTAGAAAATCTTGTCTGCAAATATAAAAAGGGTTTGATTGCTGTGACGTCAAAAAAAAAAAAATTCTTTTCATTGAAAAAAAAAAAGAAAGGTATAAAACATTTTCTTGGTTGAATAAAATTAAAATTAACTCTGAATGTGCCAAGGGTGTGAATAACTTTGGTTTCATTTTCTACACAGTTGAAACAGAAATTGTATCAATCAGTTAAAACACTAGAAGCCCCTGGAACAACCGAAGATATATGAGGGAACAACTGCAGACATCAAGCGTAACATCCGGACTATGAGCGCCTCAGAATATAAGCCGCACACATTAATCTTAAAAAGAAAAAAAAAAAAGTGCCTTTATAAGTGTCCATGTTGTAACATGGGATGTTTACAAAGATTGTTTTTATTTTTTTTTATTAAATACACTGCAATAACATACATACTGAACAGTGCCTGCTTAAAAAAAATAAAATACATTTGGCTTCTAGGAAAAGCCATTGATTGCTTCCTTCTTTACGGTAAAACCACAAAAGTCGTGTTGGAACTGAACATCCTCAGAATGACTTTGTCACACAATTTCCCTGTTTCTCTTTTGTTGTCTCTCTCTTAACGTCGGTTTCGTCTCGGGTCAAATTTGCCCTCGAGCTTGTGCTGTCCTCCTCATCGCCACGAAGCCGTCCGTAACCATCCAAATATCAGCCGCGTCGTTGTTAAAGTCGCAGTGTTCAAAGCGCCTTATGCTCTGGAAATTACGGTAAACACCATTGGAAAGTGTGCTGGAAATAACAGAACTCATTTGAAACACTAATAAGCACTGAGAGCAGTAAGACATTGGAAACCATTACACACTGAAACAGGCACCACCATGCTCTCGGGGCATTTTTTGCATGTAGACCAAAAAGTTCACATTTTGAGTGGTTTCTTCAACATTTCTGCTTTCTCCCCTCAAATAATATAAATGGAAATCTGTTGCGCAATGTGAAAAAGTTCAAAGGGGCAACTTTTGCAAAGCCTCTACAACTTGTCGCTTCATCGCGAGAGCGCCATTGAAATGGCCAGTTGGAATTAAGTCTGCGGGACGTCAAAGTAACTTCATCCTTCTTTCAAACTGGGTCACGCTCCACAGTCAGCGGGGCTTGAGACTCTGACGCCTCATCGCCGTGATGAATGGAGGACCAAGACAGGTTCTGGAATAATAAAAAAGGCCCTGGATCGTCTGTGCTCCTGCATTTGGGAACATTGGTACCCATAACTTATTCATGTTGCCCGAGTCATCTAGGGAACATTACTCTCCATGGGATTTATGACACCTCACATCTGTAATTTAAGTTCATGCATTATGCCTTTGGTGTGCAGACATCATTTCTGTCGTCACTGTCGTTTCTTGCGACCAGCTAGCGTTCCCTGGAAGGCCTGCGCCTCGTAAACGGTGCCAGACTTTACTAACGGGTCTGCTTTGCAGGCGGCTTTCACGCCTCACTTCGTAGCGCTCCGTCACGTCGCCAAAGCTTCTCAGCAAACACCTGACACATTCTCGACCTCCTTTTTCACGCTGATTAGGAGCATTTCAGATCGCCGTTAGAGAGCCTCGTCCCTCCCTGCGCGTCGGGCCGTGATGAACGGACACAGGGCTCATCAGCCGCATAAGTGGCTCCGGCAGATCTTCTCGACGTGTGAAGCAGCTTTTAAGAAAGAGAGTGAGAAGTGATCCTGAAGTGGAAAACAGATTGGTCTGATCTACCCTCCCCACAAAAAAAAAAGTGCGACTGTGTTTTGCAATTAATAGAAGCTGCCAGCTGAAGGTGTGCTGACAGATGAGCCAGATATAACACAAACGCCAGACACGTTCCCTCTCTTCCAGATGGAGGAGTGCTAGGTAGCAGATATGCCAAGAGGTGCTATGGCAGGCGAGTGTGTGTTTGGATCCAAATCTTCTCAAAAGATTTAAGGGTCCCTGCAGGTATTTGGCCCCAACGGCCTGACATAATCTCAAACTAATAACGTTTTACGTGGCTTTGTTTTAGATTTGCCAATCGGTAACAGAAAAAAATGCAGTTAAGACATTTGCAGGTTGGAAGTGTGACCCGCTTAAAACCTGCACAGAAACATATGACTGACACTGAAAATAATAATAATAATAATAATAATAATAATAATAATAATAAGCAATCTTTTAACAGCACTGACATAGTTAGTAGCACTAGCTGCAGTATGTTGGAGCTACGTTTTTGACTTTATTTCAAAGATTTTAAGCTTAAGTACATTAACAGTACCTGTCAGAAAACTGAAACAATGTAATTACTTGTGGGGTTTCCACAGGGCTCAGTTCTGGGCCCACTCTTGTTTTCCTTTTACGTTATTCCACTTGCTGGCAGTATTCAGTCCTTTTCTGACGTTTCCCATAGCGAGGGATTTACCCCCTCCCTAACAGGTCACCTGGTCATGTGTTGCCACGGAAGCAACAAGAATCTGGTGTTTTCAATCAGCCTCACTGGGAAAGTCCATTGTTTGAGAGGGAAGGGAGATGTTTTTAGATTTTGTTTGGGCCCAGATTGTTTTTGTTTTAGTTTTGAAGGTAGTTGTAATTATGTAAATACTTTTCTAGGAATATAGTTTAGTACAAATGTGTTTTTTCTTTCTGGAAATGTAAATGTTGTCTCCACCCCTTATTTAGTCCTGGTAGGAGCCAATGCTTTAGAAGCCAGGTGGTTTAGATAAGAGGGAGACTCTCCCTCCTGTTGGTTGAATTCATGTCATGCTGAGATACTGGAATGAAATGTTTGCTAAGAACTGCATAAAGAAAAAAATTCAGAACTCCACAATTTCTGGATCCTGTCTGATTTTTGATCGCAAACCAACACCTATCATACCTATGCCGATCACACCCAACTGTATCTCTCTTTTAAACCACACCAGCTGGACAGGTCGTCCATCCTTGTCCAATGTTTGTCTTGAAACAGTGTCTGTCTCTCCGGTAACTTTTTGGCTTTAAATACCAAGAAGACACATGGTTTGACTACAGCTCCTATAGCGTCTTTTACCACTGTAGGAGTCACATTTGACTCATCATTAGTTTTGATTCACATTTCCTGTTGTTGTTTTCCGATGGGAGACATTTTCTTTTAATGGTAACAGATGATGCTTGACAGCTGATGAGGCTCTCCATGCTGTCCATAACGGGTGATACCCTTAGAAATACCTTTCCTTTAGTTTTTTCCTTAATAAAAATCACAAACTTTGTTGAATCTGCAATGAAAATGGTCTAGCCCAGGTTTCAATTATCCATATATGGACATAGCTTCCTGGTGATGTTACACTCCAAAATCCCATTCTGCAAGATCTCCTTACACCACTTTAAGTTTTTTATTTATTAATTTTTTTCAAATTGCGTATCCACCCTCAGAAAACACAAAAATTGAAAGTGGGGGGAAAAAAAGACTGAATAATGGTCGAGGATATGTCTGAGTTTGGCATTTTTTCCATCTTCAACTTGCATGGTTCTAAATAATATACAGTCATATTCGATAAACACTTTAATTAAAGCCACATCTCTGCATTAAATATTGTCAAATTGTATGGAATAATGTTGTTTTTTAATGGTGTGTTGTAATACTCTTAATCTAAATGTCATGTTTTCATTACCTGTAAGTGGAAAAATCATCATAATTACAGAAAGTAAGGCTTTCAAGCATCCATCTGTGAGTAAAACAATATATGTAATGTGTTTCACTTAGCGATAAAGTTCTTGGAAATAAACTGACTTTTCAGTAATACTTAAATTTACTGAAAGGTTCAGTAACTCAAAAGCATGACCAGCTCTTTCCACATTGATGTAGATTCTCAGTCAGACGTGGCAACTTGAATTCTCTTCTTACTCCTCGAAAACTCTTCAACTTAACATTGTTTTTGGTTGGAGAGCCACAAAAAAACAGGCAGTGAGCAACAATCAAATGCTTTTCCCTGTCTTGTCTTTTATGTCAAGGCATACTTGTCAGTAACTTGTGCCACTCGTCTCCCTTCTGCCTTCCGCAAAGCCCTCTGTCCGTAGAGCTCGGCAAGTACTACCACACGGAGAACGACGATGAGAACCCCTTTATTTGCTCCATGCCCCGAGACAACGGCATGAGGGACTGCGGCTCCATCCCCAAGCTGTACGACGAGGCTGGCCAGCAGTGCAATCTGGACATTGACTCCTACAACAGCACAGACAACACCACCTGCGTCAACTGGAACCAGTACTACACCAACTGCTCCGCCGGTCTCATCAACCCCTTCAAGGGGGCCATCAACTTCGACAACATCTGCTATGCGTGGATAGCCATCTTTCAGGTAGGGGAGCTGACGAGACCTGAGAGTTGTGAGTGAATAACCAGGCTTTGAAACATTTTCGGCAATGGGAAGCTCAACAGTTGGTTTGGCGGATGGAACGGTTCTCTAATACAAAGCCTAAATGGCTCAGTGGTCAATGCATCAGAGGAATAGGACTTTGTCACACAACAGGCGAGACTCTACACTTGTTTGTTGTCCTTGCATTACCTGAGAGGTCTTTTGTTGGATTGTTCATTTGATTTAGTTTACAACCAGGAGGTTATTTAAGAGGACAAAAGTCTGGATTTGTATCAAAGACTGAGATTAAACTAAAGGTTAACACTTGGAAAAAAAACCCAGAAAATATGGTCTTTTTTAATTCTCTACTTAGATTTTGTGTTCAAAGTACTTTGAATTGCCTTGTTGCTGAAAATGCTAAAATGACCTTACCTTTCTGCCATTGTTGTCTTCGCTGCCTCTGTTCCCTTTTTTGTAGGTGATCACTCTGGAAGGCTGGGTGGACATCATGTACTTTGTGATGGATGCACACTCCTTCTACAACTTCATCTACTTCATCCTGCTTATCATTGTAAGTCCTACTTGTTGGTGACCCTCAGCTGTATGTACTTCTGCTCATAAGTTTATACTTATGAGCAGGTTTCATACTCGGTTAGCAGTTGGTTAAACTCATTTTGTCATCAAACAATTATGTATTCTCGTTTTAAATTAAAACTATCAAAATGATCCTAATTAAAATTGCACATAACCTGAAAGTGTTGACCCCGTAACAGTCTTAATTCAATACACGTTAGCTCAAATGACTAATAAAATCAGAGATCTGTTTACTTATAAGTGTGGACATATGAACAGTCGATAGGCTCTGGGTTCCTGACAGATCACTGCGTTTTTCTTTTTTGTCCACTGCTCCACATATGTTGCTGGGCTTCGATTCATGGGGAAAGGCTAAAGCCATTTACAAAGGTAGTTAACCTTTGGACAGAAAAACATCCAAGCAACTCAAAATGCCAATCAGTAATGTTTAAACTCTTAATTAAGTAGTGGGAAGAGAGGGGCACAGCTGACGGTAAGGAAAAGTCAGATGACAAGACATCTGATCCACAAGAAAATGATTCGAAGAGCTAACATGTGTCTTACAGAACTCTGAAACACTGGAAGGAAGTATGGGCAGCAGGGTTGAGTTGAGAGAATGAAAATGTCACCATGCCATGGAAACGTAGTAATCTTCTGTCCCCAAATGGCACAAAAATGGGCCTCAAAACTTTAACGGGACCACAGTTTAACTTTATGGCCACAACCATCAGCTCTATATTTGGAGAAAAGCCAACAGTTGATCTTTAGGGAATGTTTGAACTACAAACAACAGGAGGCTTGAATCACTGTCACAAAAACAGTTGCAGACAGAGTTAAGGCGCCTCTTGGCCGTTTTGACATTTTTGTTCTCAATGGACCGATGCGAGGAGTGGAGGCAGAAGTGAGCCAGCTGTTGCTGCGCACCTTAACTTTTAAAAATGGTAAGTTTCAGCTGTCTTGTATCAGGGCGAGCCAGCTTCGCAGGTTGAAGAAGTGATGTAACAAAGTTGTTTGTGTGACCAGCCAGACACAGAAAGCCAAAACATAAGACTCTGAATCATTTCCAGTGAGAAGAAGAAGAACGTTACAAAAATAACTGACATTGGAAGCATTTGCTCAACAATCAACAGGATCGCGACTCTGGTTTTGTTCGCCATTATTTTATAGTTAGGGCGTGGCATACTTCATTTGCAAAAACTTACATCAGTGTGGCATCCTGGTCATCCTTGTGGGGTTTTTATATTTTTGTAGTCAAAATTGCTTGGCAAAATGAATCCTCTCACATTGACTGGAAGAAAATTTGCACTGATTGGGGCAGAAGATCTTCCTGGAGGTCCCAATGTAAAAACAGTCAAAACCTTGAAAGAAAGTGGATCTGACATTTGTTACGGCAGGAAAAGGTGAAGTTTATGGAATGGCCGTTATAGTCACCTAACCTCAGTATCACTGAAACGCTTTGGGAGCAAGGATGGAGTCAAGGCCAAGGCAAGATGGTGAGAACTCAGACACATTTTTCAGGGATATTAAAGAAAGTACTTAATGGAAATATTTTCTTTTACACGGATTATGACCATAAACCCAATCTTGACCCAATTTGTTGACCAAGACCTTACAAGAACTAAGTTATGTAAACATTTTGTTAAAAATCTTTTTTGTGGTTTTTGATCACTTTATCAGGCAACACTTTATGAAGGGGTGTGCAAAAGACTGTCATAACAAAACACCTATTTTGAGCATGAAGGACTCTTCATGAATGTTTATGACTGTTGTCATGAAGTGTCATTCGGTAAATAATGACACTTTTAATGCAAAGTTGTACTAAAACTTGCATTAAAAGTCCATTAAAAGTGTCAACTTTGCATTAAAAGTGTCATTATTTACCAAATGACACATAAACATTTGACGACTCCTTCATGTTCATAACAGCTGGTATATCATGTTTATGAGAGTATTATGTCAGTCTTATGTACAGCCCTTCAAATAAAGTGTTACCCTTTATCACTTAAAAATAGCTTCCATAATATTTGAGGCATTACTCAACCAGCAAACATGAATACTATGATTTATATTTTCTGCAAAATGGCCAAAAAAGTTTGAGAGTCTGTGCAGTCGTAGATATAAATGCGTGTAACATGGGCATGAGCAGATGACAGGAACAATGGGTGAACAACCACAGACAATGCCTAAATAACAATGCCATCTATCTCTGTTCTTCCTTAGATCGGCTCATTCTTCATGATTAACCTGTGCCTGGTGGTCATCGCAACTCAGTTCTCAGAGACCAAGCAGCGGGAGAGCCAGCTGATGAAGGAGCAACGAGTGCGCTTCATGTCCAATGCCAGCACTCTGGCCTCCCTGTCCGAGCCAGGATCCTGCTACGATGAGCTGCTGAAGTACCTGGTCCACATCATCCGGAAGGGGGCCAAGCAAGTGGCTCATGTCTGCAGGTTTTTGGCCCGCCGCGCAGGACTTAACATCGCCTCCTCGCCGCCAGCCACAGAGTCCACACATAGCCAGAGGCAGAGGAAAAGAAGAAAATCCTCCAGGCAGGGGTCTATGTCGGTACATCACATGGTGCACGATCATCATTACCTCCACCATCACTACCATCTTAGCAACGGCAGCATCCGGGAGGTAGGGAGTACGAGGTGTCTGGAGGGGAGAGACGTTGAGGCCGGGGCTCCCAAAGCAAGCACAAGTGTTGTGCCACTGGGCTTGGCACCGTCGTCCCCTTTGATAGTCGCAACCTCCGACTCAAACCTTGCCATGTTGGGAAACCTGACTTCTGGAGCGGGCGACTCGTCCTCGGGTTGCGGCGTGCTCAGAGGAGAACCGTCTCACTGCACTTTGTTTCCCACCAACCGGGGAATGAATCCAGTGGCTTTCCTGGCTCCAACTCCTACATCCAGAGCCATGAAGAGGAACTCTGTACCATTTGCTGCTCCGGGGCCGAAGAACTACCCCACCCTCCAGGCCCGAGCCCTGGCAGAGTCCAGGAGAGGGAGTGTCACTGCCAGCACGCTAACAAATCTGAGTTATAATCTCAATATCCCACCCATGCATCTGGACAGACGGCCATCCAGCCTGGTGGACACACGCACTCCAATAGGTAAACACATGGAGAACTATGTGTGTTAAATAGAATCTAATTTGTTTTATAAATTGGAAGGGCTACAAGGTATTAAACACTAGCGCAGCTTTCTTTCTTTTTGCTATTAGCTTTGTCTGTGCATGGTTATTGCACTCTGATTGAGCTAGGAAAGTGCTAAACAAGTTAAATAGGTCATGCGTTAAAGTGAGGTATTAGTCAAATCCAACAAACTTCCTCCAACACATAATGACTACAAATGTTATCCACAATAATAGTCCAGTCAGACGTCCATAGGCCCTACCTGTATGTCCATAGGGGTTTAGGGTTAGAGTTCAGGTTAGGGTGATATTGCTGTTGCTTGTTTCCGATGGTCATTGGGGTACACCATAGACAGATCGGCAGTCCATCACAAGGGAACACAGAGACACACATGACAAATAACCATGCTCACACACACTCATGTCCAAGGGCAATATAGTCATGTTTTTGGACTGCCAGAGTTCCTGCAGAGAGACCCTGAATTCAGATTCAAACCCAGGACCTTCTTGCTGTAAGGCAACAGAATCCTGGCTCTGGGTTTTTCAGCATGGAATTTTCATGTTCTTCTGTCTGGGTACTCCAGATTCATCCCACAGTCCAGAAACATGACTGTTTGGTTAACTGGTCTCTAGGTGTGTGTGTGCACATGTTTGTTTGTCCTGTGTGTTTGTCTGTTGCGCTGTGATGAATTGACGATCTGTCCAGGATGTACGCCACCTCTCTACCAATGACTGCTGGAGATGGGCGACAGACCCTCCCTCCCAACTTTGAAAGGCTAAAAGCGTGCTAGATCGAGCTTATAAATTCTGTGCAATATGATTCTATGTAATTCCTCATTTGGGTGCAGCTCAGCTCTCCTGCCAGTTGTCGGCTCGTGAGCTCATCACCATGGATGCAGCTGGTCTGACTATGGACCCTGAGACCTGCCCTGATTGCGCAAAGGCACTGGCCCGTGAGTTGGAGGGTTTCACCGAGGGCAACGAGACGCCAGGTGACTCGGACAGCGATGGCGTGTACGAGATATCGCAAGACCACCACCACAGGGACAGGAGAGACAGCCGGCAGCCCAGGAAGAAGAGTAGGAGGTTGGGCAAGACGGCTGCAAAGGTCGTCCGCTTTTGGAGGCTGGTGTGTGACACCTTCAGGAAGATTGTGGATAGCAAGTACTTTGGTCGGGGGATTATGATCGCCATTCTGATTAACACTTTGAGCATGGGGATCGAGTACCATGAGCAGGTTGGTGCACATTTCTTTTCCTCTTTGCCTTATGAGAAGTTTTTTTTTTTTTTTTTAACAGTCCTACAAAGCGTACATTGGACATAGTGGCAGTAGATAGAGGGCTAGGAAGGATTCCAACCATTGTCTATACCTGCTTATCCTTGCCGGAATCTGGTGCCTATCTCCGTTGGTGTTTGGGTGAGAGGTGGACAGATGTGAACAGTTACAGGAGAAATATTCATAATTCAGTCATGGCACTAGTGCCCATCATCTATCAGCCATCAGAAGAGTGTCTTATTCAGTCGTTGAAGTGACAAACCCCTAAAACCTGGGAGCAGCTATGTGTGCAGCATTTTTGGGGAAATTGTAGTGTACGATTTTTTTTCAGAAGAGCTGTGGATTCATCATGTTCAAATGACACACAACTTTTTATGAACTGTGCGATGCTGTGTGACTCGGACAATCAACCAGATGCGTTGTCCGAAAAAACAAACACAAACCATTGTCCCCTTACTACTTCCTGTTGTTGTCTTTGTCGTTTTCAGCAGTAATAGCATCTGGCTGTTGATCGCGTGATTCAATAAGCATCTCAATTACAGATCTGCGAAGCACGTCTGTCAATGCGGCCGAAAGACCGCCTCATCCTCGCACAGAAACTTTGTATCGAAAAACGAGTTTTTCCGAAATTGCCGGGTTGCCATTAGGCAAATTTATTTTCGTAATTGCAGTTCGGGCAATTTTATGGTTAATGGAAATGCAGTTACAGACCCACACAGGACAAACGACTGTGCCCACATACTCACACCGAAAGACAATTTCAAGAAACCAATTAATTAAGCAGTCATGTTTTTTGGACTGTTGGAGGAAGTACCTGGAGAAAGCAGAGCACACACAGGAAGAACACCCCAACTCCACGCAGAAAGACGCCATGCCGGGGATTCAAACCGAGGACCTTCTTGCTGCCAGGCAACGATGCTACCAGTCTGGGGTGTGATCAGATGTGTCATTCTGTGTGTTTGTGCCAGCAACATTGCTCCCATATGCCCAAATTGTATCCCCGATGTCTCCCTCCAGCCTGGCTTGTTTACACAGGCTTAATTACAGCCATGTGAGAGAGAAAGTGGGCCAAGAAAGGAAACGTTGAAGGACAGAGAATTTGTAGTTGGTGTTTTACCATCTGGAAGAAAATTTATTGCTCTTTATGTGTCTTTAGTTTCTTTTTTTGAAAATTTCCTGTCCTACCTTCACTTGGATCACTTGGATCCCGAGGCTGTGAGTCACTGTGTAATATGATATCCTGTTTAGATAAGGGTAGTTACCTGCTAATATGAGGTGTAAATGTGCCCAGCAGGAGCAGATGGACTGAAACTCAAAACAGATGCGTGAGATGAGCACAAATGTAGTCATGCATCTAAGAAAAGTCTTCTCCCTCCTTAGTCTGAATATCAGCAAAGCTGCAATGAGCTCACGCTCCGCAATAAGAAAAGATGTTGCTGATATTGCAGTGAGGCTTTACATAACATGAAGGACGCTGACTTTTGGAAGTCTTCACTCATTAGCGTGTCAAAGTCACATGACCAGGGCCTGAAATTCACTGCAGGATTGTAGATTTTGCGCATCATGTAACAGATTCCTTCAAATTTTGCTTTTACAACACAGGAAATTCTCTGATCCATTTGCAGAGGAGCCATAAACTAAAACAAAAACCACTTCTAGCGGTCTCTCTCTCTCTCTCTCTCTCTCCTTTCTCTACAGTACGAGCTCCCTTTGCTGTCCCAGTAGACGTCCAATATCAGAAAAATGCTTAAAACTCTTTGACTATTCTGTAATATTAAAACACAATGAAGTCTGTGACAAAACGTGAAGAGAAAACTCACACAGCAAACTGTTTAGTGCGAAAGCCCCGGTGAGACATTTGGATGTGGAACGGCCAAATGCAAAGTAGAGCGAAGTTGCAAAAAAAAGAAAAAGAAAATAGCTAATGAAGCTTAAGAAACTGTTTTGGGTGAGAAAGTTCCTTTACAGTTCTTTCACCAAGGAACAATTACCCACTGTGTAAGAGCGGTGGTTTTAAAACGTTGAGTTGATCAGTTCCAGACAAACGCAGCCAGACCAGAGCCTTTCCTGCTGCAGTTATCGAGGGAAATCTCAAACGAGATCCATCGTCTTTCCCCCGCTCTTTACCTTGCTCTTTCTACAAAGCCGATCTCCCTCCGCGTTATTTTACTTTATAAAGAGCACAATGCGGTTTCGTTGTGATTTGAGTCTCTTGTTTTGCTTTTGGCACATGTGATCTAGAGTGACGTTACATAAGCGCAGTGACACAAGCGTTTGTTGTATCATTTGCACGTGTTGGTGTTGTAGCGGGATCCTGGAGACGGGCCAGGTTTCCCAGGGTTACTTTCAGTCCTTGACCCAGTGTTTCCAAACGCATCCAGATGGAAAGCAAACTCGGAGAGAGAGAGAAGGTTTTATAGCTTTTTAGTCATCAGCGTTCTTCCAACCTTCTCCTGACTTTTTTTAAACTCGCCCTCTAGCTCTAGTTTTTTTTTTTTTTTCCCTATTGTGTTTTAGCGTTTCTTTTTTATTCTCGTGCCTCTGCCTTTCTTCCACCGACTCTCCTGAACTATTTTTCCTCCTTCCTTGTGCTCCTCATGCGCTCATTAATGACCGGTTTGGAGATCAATCAATAATGTGCCACGTTGAATGATGAGAGATACCAATAATGACTTTCTGATGACGTAAATTTGTCGTTGATAAATCGTAGCCTCATGTCATTTCTTCTCAGGCAGAAACGATCTGTACTGTAGACTACATACCAATCTGGAAAAGTATAAAGTAGACCTTAAACATTTTCAAGAATGGAAAATGGTTTGAGATTCCCAAACGTCATTAAGACGGATGACACATTTGTTTCAGCTCTTTCCGTTTTCAAATGTTTGTCACCAGGTGACAAGGAAACCTGCGACACAGACTTGATGCCGTTTTTTTAGCACACTTTTTAAAAACATTGTACTTTGATTAAATCCTGTGTTGGAAATTCATAATCTTCATCTCTTACCGATTGTCCAGTTGCTGAAAAGAAACCAAACCTTTGGCCGTTTGCTTTAAGGTTATCCTTGAACTTCTTTATGTTCCTCTTCAACACTTTTTTTTTTTTTTTTTATGTGTGGCTGACACTGATTCCTCCGGTTCCAGACAGGTTGCTAAAATATTTAAAGGGAAGCTTCACTGATTGATCTCCGTGTCTTATGGGATGTCTATCAGCCTGCAAAGAACTTTAAAGATCTCTGGAACTCTTTCCTTGCGGAGGAAGGATGAGGTTGACTTTAAACTCTTCCCTGTTGTCAAGTTTTTAAGGGTCACCTTTTTTATTTGTCGTATTTAGAGTGCCTCCATGTTTATGAAAGCAGGTGCAGAAACTTGGAAAAAACTGCTGACAATTAGTTGAATGGAGAAGGTTGTAGAATGAAACAATGTTCATTATGATATGTAGTGTAATGGGAATGCTTAGAAGCGTTTTTTTTTTTATTGATTTTGTGTTGGTCACACTTCCGCTAATGGCAGAGCAAATTTTTGGCTTAGCCCTTTGGCGTTATTTGCTAACTTTAAAAAACGTTTAGCGCACCTAGCTACTTTCAAACTAAGATTGTCACCAGTGACGTGGTGGAGCAAATGACATTTATTCTGTACCCAGAATGCTTCACTGTACAACTACAAGCAGTAGTTCGATGGTGAAGAGTTTAAAATCTACTCATATCCCATCTGCTTTCTGACCAAAGCACTACTTTGGTCAGTTGGCCAAAATTAGCAACAGAGTTAGCAATTCTGGACAACTGTAAAAATTGAAACCACGAGTGAAAGGTCTGTTCCAAAGAACCATTTCATAAAGCACAACCGTACTGCTAATTCTGCAGTAATAAATTTTACCCTGGTGAGGCTGACATACTGTTGTAACATGTGTTATTGGGCATGTTTCCATTACAAATGTGTGCAAAACGTTGTCAATGTTCTACTAACAAAAAGCACAGTTTTGCATTTGCGCGGTTAAAGTCACACGTGAATAGGTTTGTTCATATGATAAGTCATTAAAGAACATGCTGCACCATGGTCCTCCAACTACTTCCTATTGTCATCTTCTTCATGGTTTGCACCAGTGACAACATCCGGTTATTGAACACGTGACTCAAGTAATACGAAAACAGTGTTTCCTTTGCAGTTTTGCAAAATAAACCAATTTTTAATACGACCTATAAAAACCCATCTCAACCTGGCAGCAAAACTTTTTATAGAAAACAGTTTTTTTCAAAAGTTGGGTGTTTCCTTTTGGAAAATTTGTATCCGAAATGTCAAATTGCACATTTATATGGTCAATGGAAACACAGCTATTGACACATGAGGGGTATCAACATGGTTGAATTCAGTGGTTTAGCATTATCTTTTATCAGTTACTATGTTTATGTAGCACTTTAGACTGTTGCTTTAGGATTAGCACAAATAACATTTTATTTTAGCTAGTCACCCTGCTGTCTAGTCCTGATGAAGCTACAACGGCTCATCATACTATGATCAAGTATACTATTCTGTTCAAATGGTCATCTCATTTCTACGAAATGGACCTTGAAACAAGTCGAAGTTTACAACAAAGGGTCACTGTGCCTTTAAGAAACACCTCTCTAGCTGAGTAAAGTATGATTTCTTATTGATCACGTTGACCTGTTTCCCAGCCGTCCCTCCCTGTTCTTGAAGTGGATGAGACTGTCACGCAGAGATCCTCTCATGATGCATAAAATGAATCGCGCGTCGGGTGTCACTCAGCAGAAAATGAGGTTGCGGAGCTCTGGCTGTGTCTTAAGGAGAATTTATGAGGACACAACAGCCACCCTGGTGCATAATTTATGCGCAGATTAAGTGTGCAGCACATGACTGTGGTACGCGTGAAAAGTGAATCAAACTCTGAGCGCTATTTATTTGTTAAGGACAATAAATGTCTCGGCTCAGCATAATTACATGCTGCTTAATGGGGTTCTAAATTACAATTATGGCAGCCAAAGGACACGCAGATACTCTGCTTTCTGTACTCGTATGAAAGCTGCTGAATAGCGCTTGGGTCCTACTGTGAAATATCAGTGGGACCCACACCCACCTGTAATCGAGTTCTCTCGTCCACAATCACTCACTCCTCTCCAGGAGGTGGTGATAGAGCACTACTGTGAAAGTCACAAAAAAATAATAAAAATTGTATTATTTTTCACTAGGAACTTAAAAGCTGCAGTGAGTAACTTTTATCAAAAAACATTTTTTTAACATATTTGTTGATGCTGATACCATGTAGTGACATGTAATGAGACAGAAGTTCCTTGAAAAAATTGTGCTACTCTTTCTTCTCCTACAGCTAACTAGAAACGACCAATCAGAGGCAGGAGGCGGGTCCTTGTAATATCAATCACTCTCTGTGTTGCACTACTTATCTCTCCTCACTCTCCTCTCTTGCTCTGTGTTGCACTGGAGCTAGCATAGCCTGTTGTGAATGCTAAAGCTAGTTAGTATGAACACCGATGACGGCGGATAAAGGGTTTTCCTGCACCAGTAAGTTGTTTCTCTGCCAGTAGCACATTTAGAAGCAAGTACGCAAGATTGATTGACAGCGTTAAGACTCTCATCATGGCTCTGATTGGTTGTAAAATTTGATATTTTACAGTGAAGGGAAGTGAATTTGGTTTCATCTAAGAAAAAAGAAAAGTTTATGCATTGTTCAATTAAAACGGGACCTTAGTCTTTACAAACCAACAGGCATTGTTTATTTCATGAGTCTTAACTTGACTGTTTGATTTTTTTTTTCTTCTTTTCGCTACAAGAAAGAATTGATAGATGAGTGCGTTCAGTCCGCCATGCTGTCTGCAGGAAATTCGTACATCAAAATCCTCCATAACTATTTTGTCTCTGAGTTGAAATTGTTCCTCATTGGGTCAAAGAGCATGAAACGCTTCAGGCTGTAATCCTAAATCTCCAAACATTCTCCAGAGGTGATGATCGTCATGACGGCAAACTAGGTTGATCCCAGTCATGCTTTAATATCAGCAGGTTGACCTCTGACATAGCACAACAACACATGGTACCATTCAGTCTCTCTGCTGGATATCTATACTTAGACTTTGACCTCCCACTCCGGTGACATGGACCAGACCGCCGCCCTCTGCTCTTATTGGTGCTTTCAGTCTTAAAACTTTCACTCACACAAACAAACTGGTGCTCACGTTGTTCTCCGCAAAGGATGGGTTTCACTAGTAAGGAGAGGCCGTCTGCTTTTTATCTCTCCACACTGTTTAAGAGCATTACCTTTTATGGTGGAGCTGATGGAAGGTGCGCGTCTGCCAAAAACATGACGCGACACCATCTATTTACTTGGAAACCCGGCCTCTTTCTCTTACTTCGCATTCGAGACGCCCTCCCCAGCCCAAAACCCAAGCTCCCTGTCTTTACAGCCACTCTGACCCTGGAGGAGCAGCGTTGAGGCCAAAACAGATCGAGGAGAAAAGCAGAATGTGTCGATGGACAGGCTGTGCTAAAACGCATGCTTCCTGTTTTGAAAAATCGCCGCCGGTGTTATGACGGAAAGCTTTTTCAGCAACCGACATCAATATTGATCAAACGCGGAGCAGTTACACGAGCACAAAGTGATCTAAAGGCACTCTGGGTCACTCGGTTTACATTTCCCACAGGCGGCTCTTCCGTCTGTGTGAACCCTGAAAGCAAATCCCTTTAAAAGATGGAGCAGAGGTGTTTGTCTTTAAATGTCTTAAGTGTGAGGAAACGCTGAGGCGCGATGGAGTTTGTTTGAGCGCTAAACGTGTTTGATCTTGCGGGTTCGCTTTCACAAGGGCAAGGGTGGGGAAGAGTTGAAGGGTGAAAGGAACAAAATGCGTTTCAACGACAAGGAACGTTTTAGAGTTGAAGATAAATGGTCGGAGGTGCATTTTTAATCTACACAAATGAAACATTTTCAATCAGAACCCTGTTTTTGTCTGAAATTTGAGAATCAAAGGCGTGTGTGGAGTTTAGAGTGTTCAGGAATGGTGTTTGGATTTTGCACTAATGGGGTGATTGGCACATCGGGAAGGGGTTTGTACGGTAACCAACGGATACCAGTTCGATCGTCCGTTCCGTCCGTCTGAATTGTTGTGTCCTTGGGCAAGGCATCTACCGTGGTGCTGATTGAGCCTCATTTCTGTCAGTCTCATATTAAATATTTTACAGTTATCACATACAGCATTTAAAAACGGATGTCACAGGTTTGAACTTCCAAAGCAGAGCTCAATGCCGTCTTTCCACATCCTGTCTCTACATTCTTACCATTGTCTTTAGCAGCAGGAATCCGTCCTGATGACTTTTCGCCTGTTTTTGTCCTCTCCCTCTCTCTCGTTCTCTCTGTGTGTTTACCACATTTATGCGGCGCCAAACACCAACTCTTGACTCGTCTTTACTCAGACAGGTCCTGAACCTGCACTTTTCCACGTGAACAAGCACTTTTCATTCCAGAACTCTAGAGGAAACCGTTTTCCAGTGCTGCTTTTCATTTGGCAGCAGCCAGACGGACTGGCTTTGTACGAACCATGGAGATTCACCATCGGAAACACAGAGCCTGTTCTCCGTTTTTGCCTCATCCTGTCACCAAGGAAACTCTCATTCGTTGCATATTTAGCAGCATTACAAGCTTGTCTATTAGTTCTGTTAGGAGGGAAAAAATGTAGGAGTGATAAACAGTTTAACATAAAGGAGGTCCTTTAAGAGGTTTGGGGAAGAGGCTTTGGGTGTTCTGCATATAAATGCATTGATTATTGTACAAAATGTCCACATGCATGTCAAACATCTCTAACATTTGGAGAATTTTCTCTGCATATTGACACACATCAAACCGAGAGAGACAGCCGACAGACCCGTTCTCTTGCCTCTCTTTCTAAACCAGAGACAATATTTGTTTTGCTTTTCATCTGGCGACGCAAAGTTCAAAAAATCCGAAGACGCTGGCTGCCCTCCAAGGCAGGGCTAAGAAAAGAGTCTTAGTTCAACAATACTTACAATAAGAGAAGGCAAAACAACGGTTCCTAATCCTGGCCCCGGAGAGCGCGTGCTTTTCCAGCCCCGAAGGCCGTGAAATCAAAAAGGAAGAATCAATCGTGTGATCAAATAATGGATTCTGTTATTTGCTGCTTCAATGAAATGTCAAATTACACGTTGCCTGTGGAGACAAAGTTCTTTTATTTTTGTACCCACTTCTGAGGTCAAGAAACCGTTCCTGAACAGTTACTGTTTTTACTCCTGTTAAGTTTTTTTTATGGATTTTAGAAGGAATTGTCCCTACTTGGATGTAAATAAATGAAACTCATATTGAATGTGAAAAACAGACCACAAAGAGGATAAAAAATAATAACATTTCTCAATATTTTATACAAGTTGTATTTAAACCGGGGCATGAACTTTAATTTAATTTTGATAAATTAATTACATAGAGGCTGCACAGTGGCGCAGTTGGTAGAGCTGTTGCCTTGCAGCAAGAAGGTTCTGGGTTCGATTCCCGGCCCGGGGTCTTTCTGTACGGAGTTTGCATGTTCTCTCTGTGCATGTGTGGGTTCTCTCCGGGTTCTCCGGCTTCCTCCCACAGTCCAAAAACATGACTGTCAGGTTGATTGGCCTCTCCAAAT